>SJYC01064193.1:0-16661 GCA_006408675.1 Madoqua kirkii | reverse complement strand
AAGCTAACTTTTGGCAATATTTACATATAGGGATAATTGTGAATGGACAATTTTCAGTCTTCTCTTTCTAATCTCATTTTCTCTTTTTTCAGAGACTCAAAGAGCACAATTAATCTAGGTCCTAAATTATGAGGACATAGTATCTGACTAAACACATGCTGTCTATGATCTTAGATTCTTAATTTGCTTTCTAATCATCATTAGTCTTTGAAAAGGCATGCCTTAGAAAAGAAATGACCCAAAGGCTTAACTGCTAATAGCAAAATCATGAGTATCAGTGAATGATTTATATTGGTTTGGAGAGCTGTTAAAATTCCAAATACTCTAAATTGGTATTCTTTTTCCTTGGCAATATGATGCTTTTAGAGATTAGCAGAGTAAAAATGCTCTTTTGCCTTCCAGATCTTCATATGATTCAAAGATAAATTTAGAAACTTTGGCATGTACTGAACTATAAACAAGAGATTTGTCAGTTAGTCTTAATTTCCAGAGATAAAGGAGTGTGAAAAACTTTCAATCTCTATAAACTAATATTGGCTTTTAGAGTCCACATTAATTCACTGAAAGATGACTAAAACAATATTTTCTCCAGATGAAACTCATATTTTAAAGCTCCTGCAGCATCTCTAATAACAATGAAAATGAAAGTTCATGAAAACTTAATACAATGTATATTAAAATATTAGAAGAATGACATATTAATCCAATGCAAAATTGTGAAGAGTCTTTACCAGATAATGAACTGAGGTGGTAAAGATTTCAGGAAGATATATGTTTCAGAAAATTAAACATGGAAGTGAGCACCACATAATAGCTGATAAGTGAGTCATCAGCTAATTCTTAGAGTTACTCTTTCTTATTGAAACATAATTCATACCAGTTCTTCTTAAATTCTGGACTTCCCTTGTGGCTCAGCTGGTAAAGAACCTGCCTGCAATGTGGGAGACCCAGGTTTGATTCCTGGATTGGAAAGACCCCTGGAGAAGGGAAAGGTTACACACTCCAGTATTCTGGCCTGGAGAATTCCACAGACTGTATCTTTACCAGATAATGAACTGAGGTGGTAAAGATTTCAGGAAGATATATGTTTCAGAAAATTAAACATGGAAGTGAGCACCACATAATAGCTGATAAGTGAGTCATCAGCTAATTCTTAGAGTTACTCTTTCTTATTGAAACATAATTCATACCAGTTCTTCTTAAATTCTGGACTTCCCTTGTGGCTCAGCTGGTAAAGAACCTGCCTGCAATGTGGGAGACCCAGGTTTGATTCCTGGATTGGAAAGACCCCTGGAGAAGGGAAAGGTTACACACTCCAGTATTCTGGCCTGGAGAATTCCACAGACTGTATAGTCCATGGGGTCGCAAAGAGTCAGACATGACTGAGCCACTGTCACACTGAAACAACTGGACCTTTATAATCATGCCCAGGAGTGGCGCCATCAGATGGTTACCGTGACTATGAGACTGGAATCACAAGAACCTATTATTAACCTCATTGCTGCTGAGGGAACCCTCCAAGAGTACTTGTACCAGGGAATGCTTTGCCACTAAATAAATGACAATTTATTTTAAGACAGGTTAATAAATTTGTCTCTAAATAAATTAAAATAACCAAGCACAATGGGTGATTATTATGGAGACAAATAACTTCTTCCAACATTTAATTTGATGGGTGGTAGTGAAACTCATCATGAAAATTTTAATATGTGTTGAGCATCCTCTTAGCTCCAGTTAGATTAATGACAAAAAACAACAGTGGAGAAGTGTCCTTCAGTATTGAAGAGAAAAGAGACTTCAAGGTGCCAAATGGTATTTATATCTGGAATTTAAAAAGGTGAACTCACTGAGTGAGTTTATTTTTTTTTAAGTGTGAAATTTTAAATGAGCTTGGGAAAGTAAATTATATACAATTCTTTTTGACTTATTAGTATCATTTTTTAATTAATATCTTATTCATCACGTATTTTTAGTTTTATGGACAAAAACATTTTGGACAATTCTAAAATATAACATACATTTTCAGTGCCATTTCCCCCTCTAACAGATAACATCTGTAATCTAGACTAGAACAATAGACAGGTTTGATGTTACTTTTGTTCTCTCCCTTCTTTCTCTCATTTTCAAGGAGGGGAGGTTTACCCATAGCTTCTCGGGTCTTTCTCAGGAACTTCTGGTTCTCTTGATTGTTACAGGTGTTTAAAGGCATAGTCTGCACACTATCTGGAACCTCTCATTTCCTAAAACCAATCTCATCCCTCCATTGCCAGAATTAATACCAACTTTGCAGGCACACATACATTTCTTTTTTGTAGCTTAAATTAGTTTTATTTGCAGTGATTTCATCAATTTTACATAAATTTATGTTTTATTAGTAGTGATGTCCAGTTATAAACAGAAAAACATGATGTTTTTCAAAATTCAAGAGAAGGTTAATTTTTACTGAATCAAATGCCAAAGATGAATGGATAAGAAAACTGTGGTAATTAAAACATGTACATTTTTGACTGAAGACAAAAGAGAGTTTCAAAGGGTGGCTACCTGTAGGAGGAAAGATGTTAAATATTCAGCCTCCAGGACTTTCCCTTGTGTCTCAGAAGATTATTCCCAAGGAGAGGGCCTCCTATAGGCATGTCCTTCATTCCAAGTTACAGGTTTGAGCATCCTGCTCCCTACCCTCAGTGAGTGGTCTTTGTCTTCACATAACCTTATTCAAAATGCCACATCCCTCTCTACCTCTGCAATGAAGGAAAATTCTACTTTTCCCTAAGAGAAGATGTCTTTATAAATTCTCTGCCATAATCTCCCCACTCAAAGTAAAGCCAAATATTAGTGGTAGTAGTTAATCCCTATGCCATAAATCTCTCCTTTTCTTAGTGGTTCTTAACCTGGTTATACATCTAAATAACCTGGAGAAGATTTTAAAAATATGCATCGGCACCAAAGTCACCCTCCCCCAAAACTATTTTTTACTTTAATTTTTTTAAATTAATTTTTATTGGAGTATAGTTGCTTTGAAATGTTTCTTTCTACTGTATAGCAAAATGAATCAGCTACATGTATACATATATCTTGTCTTTTTTAAATTTCCTTCCTAAAAACTTTTATTTGATTGGTGTTATGGGTGTTGGGAGAACACAGTTATAAATACCAACTACAACCACATCGTCAGCTGCAGAAAACAAAGACTAAGAGTTATGAGTATTCTTTCCTTATTTTGATATGTTTGTATATGACGATGACTAGTTTTATGTGTCAGCTTGGTTAGCCCGTGTTGTCCAGATATATGTTATAAAATATCCTGAATGTTTCTATGAGGGTGTTTTGAGATGATGTTGACATTTAAATCATTGCACATGGAGTAAAGCAGATTACTCTCTGGGATGGAAATGAGTATTATCCAGTCAGTTGAAGGCCTGAGTAGTACAAAAGTCTGATCTACCCTAAGCAAGAGAAAATCCTGCAGGAAACAGTCTTCAAACTTGAACTATCAGATTGGCTCTTTGGTTTATAGACTTGAGTTGCCGTAATGGCTCTTTCCTGGGTCTCCAGTCTGCCAGCTCACCATGCAGACTTTATACTCTCAAGCTTCAATTATGATTTGAACCAATTCCCTAAAGTAAATCCTTTTCTCTCTCTTTATGTATCAAATTGGTGTTCTGCTTTTTCTGGAGAACTCTACCACAGCTTTTGGGAGTGTGAAGTGAGGTGCTGCTGTAACACATATAAAGAAAATTTGAAAGTGGCTTTGGAACTGGGTAATGATTGCAAGCTGAAAGAGTTTTGAGGTGTATGCTAAAAAAGCCTGCACCGCCTTGAAGAGACTATTGTTAGAAATATGGTGAGGTGTTGGTGAGATCTCAGAGATGAGGAACATATTATTGGAAAGTGGAGGAAAGGGAATTATTGCTATAAAATGCAAAAACTTGGCTGATTGGTGTTCTACTGTTTTGTAGGAAGTAGAAGTCAAAAATGATGAATTTGGATATTTATCTGAGAAGTTTTGTTAGAAATGTATTAAAGATATAGCCTGGTTTGCAGCTCATTATAAAATGCAAGAGAAGAGATACATTAAGGAAACTTATTCGGTTAAAAAAAAAATAGAACTTGAAGATTTGGAAAATTACCAGCTTATCCTTATTGTAAAAACATGAGGAAATGCTCTGCAAAGAACACTCAGGGTGTGGTTGGAAACCCATTTGATAAAGAGATTATGGGTATGATTCACAGATCTAAGGGGACATCTCAGCAGAAGCCAGGAATAGAGGTGAGGTTACATTGGCAGGAATATTGCCAAATTGGGAACAATGACATTGCAAAATGGAGACCACTGTATTTGTGGTACAGTAGAGCTGTCTGGCTGCCAGCAGGTATTGTCTTAGGAGGAAAAGGGAAGGATGACCCTGAAGCCTGAAGAGATAGACAGAGAAGCTACTCCCATCCCTGGTCCAAAGACTACAAGTCCAGGGGACAAGGCTCTTCCCATCTCGGTTTCAGTGCGTTACTCACTTGCCACCCAGTGACAAGTGACAAGGCTGCTATGCAAGGCTCAGAGGCAAAGTCAGAACCTGAGGCCAAAGGGATTCAAGAAGGGACTATCAACTCAGTGGTCCCAGAGGCCAGATAATTGTGCTACAGAGGGAAAGGAGAGGATGGGATGAATGGAGAGCATTGACACATATACACTGCCATGCTAAACAGGGAGCCCAGCCTGGTGCTCTGTGATGACCTAGAAGGATGGGAGAGAGGCTCAAGGCGGAGAGGACATATGTATACTTATAGCTGATTCACGCTGTTGTATAGCAGAAACCAGCACAACATTATAAAACAATTATCCTCTAATTTTAAAAAATCCATACAATGGAGTACTATGCAGCTGTTCCTCTGTAGAAGTATTACAGCTATATAAAGCAATAATAGAATTCAAACATCACCATTTTGCACTCCTAAAAGTGAACGGTTCTAAACAATGATCATAAATGGCTGTTAACACTACAAAAAGAAAAAAAAATCAGACATTATATGCCTCCTCATGGAAGCTTATGAAACGGTAGGGAAAATATCAAAATCCAAAATGTGGGAAACTATATAGTAGAAATGACTTGATTTTCTTCAAGAAATAAATTGTAAGGAAAAACAGAGAAAGGGAAAGGAAAACATATGGATTCAAAAATATTAAGATTCAGATCATGTTTAAAGTTTTAGAAACAGGTGGTGAAGATGGTAGTACTACATTGTGAATGTGATTAACGCCACTGAACTGTACACTTAAATGGTTAAAATCACAAATTTTACATTACACATTTTTTACCACAGTAAACTTTCTTAAAATTAAAAAAAGTCTATTGGAATTTATTTTGCTTGGTTTTGGACTTGCTTAGCATATCCCCTTTTTTCTTTCTGATTCTCCCTTTGGAATGAGAAAGTCTGTTCTATGCTTGTTTCATCATTGTATTTTTTTCTTTTTTTTTAGATTAATTTATTTATTATAATTGGAGGCTAATTACAATATTGGGGAAGTTTTTTTTTGGCAGATAACTTGTATGGTTTCACAGGTTCACAGTCAAAGAGAAATTTTGTCCTGGGATGAATCATATTTTAAATTTCACACATACATGATGTAGTTGATATTTAGGTGAAAGTTTGGACTGCTATTGATGGAATGTGATTGTATTTAGAGTTAAGGCCTCTGAAGAGGAAATTAAAGACTTTTAAGCAAAGTCACAAGGGTGGAATGCTCATCTAATAGGACTTACAAAAGGAAGAGACACCAGGAGCGTGCATGCGTGCTGAAAGAAACACGTGAGGGCACGCCAGGTGCAAGTCAAAGAAAGAGGCCTCAGGAGAAATCACAGCTGCTAACACCTTGATCTCGCACTTCTAAACCCTGGAAATTACTGGGAACATACATTATTGTAGTTTAATTTTCCCAGTGTGTGCTTTTTGCTATGGCATCCTAAGAAGATTACCAGTAGCATCAGCATCACTTGGGAACTTTCTGGAAAGGCAGATTCTACATTCTATAATCTATTCTGGATTATAAACTGCATGGGCTGGATCTCAGCATTCTGTACTCTTGCATGTCTTCTGAGTGACACTGGCTGACACACTAAAAGCTTGAGAAGCACTGGAACTGTCTGCTCAGGTTGCCATTATGAAAACCCAAAGAATGGATGGCTTAAACAGAACTTTCTCACAGTTTGAAGGCTCGAAATCCAGGATCAGTTGGACTGCTAGAATGATCAGCTTCTGGTGAAGCCTGTTTTCTTGGCTTTTAGCTTGTCCACCTTTTCTCTGTGTACTCACATGGCCTTTTTCTCAACAGATGCACAGTGACCTAAATGCTCCTTCTTCCTCTTATAAGGATACCAATCCCATTAAATCAGGGCCTACCCATATGACCTCATTCAATCCAAAGGACGTCCCCAGTGGTCCCATCTCCAAATACTGTCACTGTTGGGGAGAGAACCTTAACATATGAATTTTGGTAGGGACATAGTTCAGTCCATAACAACCACTGGTCTAGGGAATTATTGTAGAAAAGCAAGAGTTCCAAACCTGAGCCTTGGGAGAACTTCATATTTAGATATGGAAATAGTGAAAAGGAGCATCCAAATAGACAGAAGAGAGGTATCCAGTGAGGAAACAGGAACATCACAAGGGACTGGGTCTTGGAAAACCAAGTAAATTATGTGTAACAAGGAGGAGAGAATGACATATTTGGAAAAAATGGTACTGACAGGTCAAGGAAAATGAGAACTGAGAATGGATCATTGTATTTCACCATGCAGCTCATTATTGGTTTTGGCAAAAGCAGTCTAATTGGATGATGGAGGCTAATGCCTAACTGGAATGGGTTAGAGAGAAATGGGAGGAGAAGGATTACAGATATAATATGCAGACGTTTTCTTTAAGCAAGGGGAGCAGAGAAACAGGCTGATAGTTGGAAGAAGATGTAAGATTATGAGAAATTTTTAAAAGAAGTTACACCATGTTTGGTTTCTGACAGAAATAATTCTGGAAGACAAAAAACAAAATTTTTCAAGTGAGAGAGGACAGAATTTCTAGAAGGATAGCCTTATGCAGATGGGATGAAATGGGAACTGATGAACAACTGCAGCTCTTGGTCTTCACAGCATGCAACAGAGCAAGGAAAGGAATGTTTATAATCAATAGAGAAGTTAGAGTTTCACAACATAGGCAAGAAGTGAAGTTGCTCAGTCATGTACAACTCTTTGAGATCCCATGGATTATAGCCTATCAGGCTCCTCCGTCCATGACATTTTCCAGGCAAGAGTATTGAAGTGGGTTGCCATTTCCTTCTCCAGGGCATCTTCCCGACCTGGGGCTAGAACTCAGGTCTCCCACATTGCGGGCAGACACTTTACTCTCTGACCCACCAGGGAAGCTCCTAACATTGTCAAGCATTGTCCTTTTGTTCTGATTGCCACTAGATTCACTGGTCCTTAAATATTATAAAAGATCAGTTTATATATTTAAAAACTTGCCAGTGTTTTGTGAAATTCAATGCTAAATTCCTGTGTTCTGAGATACATATACATCTTATGATTACATTCTGTTTGAACACTGTAAATGGACATAACATATGTGCATATGGGAAATGTAATTTGCTTGCTGAAGAATAAAGCTTAGTGAGTCAAAAGTAGATTGGCAAATCAGTCAACAGATTTGGAGATTCTATCTGGAATTTTCTTTGCTGGAGTTATGTGGCTTCAGCTATTTTGTTCATTTAGTTTTAATTTTATAGCTAGCAATATTAAATTTTACCCTTGAATTTTGTTTGTCTTTAAAATCCTAATGAGAAAAAGGAAACTGGTCATTCAAGGGAAAAAGAAACAACTCTGAGGAGCCTGTTTACTGGGAGAGAACAGTCAATATTTTGTTGCAGCACATTTCTTATATTTCATTTTGAAGGTTTTATGATGCTTTTAACATGGACCAGAGAACATACACCACTGCAAAATAAAAGCCTTTATAACATATATTTCCCTTTGGTAATATCCCTTTACACATATGTTACGCGATGGCTATCATTAAGTATTAGCAGATGTAAAATGTGCTCCCCTTTCCCTTTCTCTTACCCCTTCCTCTTTTGATTAGTTCTAAACTCATATTTAAATTGATGGAGGTGCTGTTCTGTGCCAAGTTGCTTCAGTTGTGTCTGACTCTGTATGTCCCAATGGATTGTAGCCCGCCATGGGATTCTCCAGGCAAGAATACTGGAGTGGGTGCCAGTAGATCCTCCAGGGGATCTTCCTGACCCATGGACTGAACCCAGGTCTCTTCTGTTCCTGCATTGGCAGATGGGGTCTTTACCACTAGTGCCACCTGGGAAGCCCAAATTGATAGATATGGGGCTGCTACTGACCCAAGAAGAAGCTGACACAGAAGAAACCAGTAAACCAGTCAGCTAATTCTTTCCATTTAACATTGAAATCATGGTCCACATTCAAGGCAGAAAATTTGGGACAAATAAGATTTTTCTCTAAGAGAGAAAGAAAGAAAAAGAGAAACTTCAGGGTAGAACCGAATAAGAGTTAGGAGAATTAGATGATTATAAATGGTTCTAAGAAAGAGCTAGTGGGACCTATCACCCACCTAACTGTGCTTAGCTCCAAGGGAAGAGCACATCAAGTGGGTGTCTGAGAGGAGACCTGGATCCCTGAGAAATGGTGGCCTTCTTTAGCTTGCATGTGCCTTCATGAATGTAGAACTAGCTATGTGCTGAGATTAGGCAGAAAGTTCCTACATAAGTCCCCAAATTTCCTATATTCACAACATATGGGAAAAGAGCATCAGACTCTTTCTGAGGGGATGATGATTCAGTGGACACAAAAAGGCCTCATAGTTGTCCTAAGATGACAGTGTGGCAACAAGCAGCATGGGACATTCTGGTATTGAGCAGGTGAGATAAAATGGCTCACTAGACACCAGTGTGAAGGGGAGATGAGGGCCAAGAGTCAGCCCAGCCAGGTACATCTCTCAGACACTAGTAAACAAAGAACAAATATCTCTCTCTGCTCCCTTGACTATATGTAAGAATCCCATCCACTAAGACTTAGATCATAATCATTGGAGGGGAGGAAGGAGGAAGTAGAGAAACACTTATTTGACTGAGTTAAGAGTAGAAATGAGGGTGTTTACTCATAAATGACAAAAATGGTTTTCTGTTATTGGAGAGAAAGGGTGTTAAGATTTAATTCAGTTACTGAAAAATAAGTAATGCTTATAATCTTTGTATATATGTCTTGTGATTTCACACCTCAGTGTGAAACAGTGGAAACAATGGTAAACTTTATTTTGGGGGGGCTACAAAATCACTGCAAATGGTGACTGCAGCCAATTTAAAAGACATTTGCTCATTGGAAAGAAAGTTATGACCAACCTAGACAGCATATTAAAAAGCAGAGATATTACTTTGCCAACAAAGGTCCATCTAGTCAAAGATATGGTTTTGCCAGTAGTCATTCATGGATGTGAGAGTTGGACTATGAAGAAAGCTGAGTGCCAAATGCTGAGTTCAGTGCTTTTGCACTGTGATGTTGAAGACTCTGGAGAGTCCCTTGGCCCGGAAGGAGATCAAATCAGTCAATCCTAAAGGAAATCAGTACTGAATATCATTGGAAGGAATGATGCTGAAGCTGAAGCTCCAACTTTGGCCACCTGATGTGAATAACTGACTCATTTGAAAAGACCCTGATGCTGGGAAAGATTGAAGGCAGGAGGAGAAGGGGACGACAGAGGATGAAATGGTTGGATGGCATCAATGACTCAATGGACATGAACAAGCTCTGGGAGTTGTGATGGACAGGGAAGCCTGGCATGCTTCAGTCCATGGAGTTGCAAAGAATCGGACATGACTGAGCAACCGAATTGAACTGAGCTGAACTAAACTGATTGAACACCTTTAAACCGTATGTGGTCCATTTGACAAACCATTTGAGTTAAAAAGGTCAGTTAATTTTCCAACTGTTTCATCTGTTTAATCTCTTTCTATTTCCTGAAATTTCACAAATAATCCAATTCTCAAAGTAGCACTGATTTGTTTGGATATAGTTAGACATACCTGTGTGCTTATTCCTAATCCTGTGGGGGATCCCAACCCCTTCCTAATATTTCCAAAGAGGCGTGGTGGAGGTAGGATCAGATTATATTTTTCCAGGTCATTTCTTGCTCAAATTTCCAGCTTCAGTTGGCACAGCTTTTTCTCAACTAATGCAATTTTGTTTTTTTCAGTATGTCAGGGTTTCATTGAAGTCATAGAAATTACTTAAGGCAAAGTACAGCACAGTACAGGCAGTAACTTTAAATATGAGACGTTCCTTCTTTTTGACCAGTATCTGTTTATCTCCTGATGTGAACTTTTCCCTTAGAGTTCTATTTGATTGTTGTCCTACTACCTTTTTTTTCTTCTTCTTTTTTAGCCATGCCCCATGGCATGTGAGATCTTAGTTCCCTGACTAAGGATTGAACTGTGCCACCTGCAGCGGCAGCTTGGAGTCTTAACCCTTGGGCCACCAGGGAAGTTCTTTGTGGCCTACTATTCACTAACTTTTCAGTCTTTCCCCGTAGCTCTTCATTCTGAATCCTATATTTCTATAACTCACTATTCACACACTTAGTATTTCTGAATCAATTTTTAACTATTCATTTGGATGTGTGATACCATGTAAACGTACCAATGATATATTTATTCATCTAAAATAATTAGAGCTCAACTTAATACCACAAATTTAACTTGTGTAATTCCATGACTTTTAAATTTAAAAATTATGACCTTCTAGCTTAAGTAATTTTACCAGTTGACTTATTGCAAAGAATCGGACATGACTGAGCAACCGAATTGAACTGAGCTGAACTAAACTGATTGAACACCTTTAAACCGTATGTGGTCCATTTGACAAACCATTTGAGTTAAAAAGGTCAGTTAATTTTCCAACTGTTTCATCTGTTTAATCTCGTTCTATTTCCTGAAATTTCACAAATAATCCAATTCTCAAAGTAGCACTGATTTGTTTGGATATAGTTAGACATACCTGTGTGCTTATTCCTAATCCTGTGGGGGATCCCAACCCCTTCCTAATATTTCCAAAGAGGCGTGGTGGAGGTAGGATCAGATTATATTTTTCCAGGTCATTTCTTGCTCAAATTTCCAGCTTCAGTTGGCACAGCTTTTTCTCAACTAATGCAATTTTGTTTTTTTCAGTATGTCAGGGTTTCATTGAAGTCATAGAAATTACTTAAGGCAAAGTACAGCACAGTACAGGCAGTACTTTAAATATGAGACGTTCCTTCTTTTTGACCAGTATCTGTTTATCTCCTGATGTGAACTTTTCCCTTAGAGTTCTATTTGATTGTTGTCCTACTACCTTTTTTTTCTTCTTCTTTTTTAGCCATGCCCCATGGCATGTGAGATCTTAGTTCCCTGACTAAGGATTGAACTGTGCCACCTGCAGCGGCAGCTTGGAGTCTTAACCCTTGGGCCACCAGGGAAGTTCTTTGTGGCCTACTATTCACTATCTTTTCAGTCTTTCCCCGTAGCTCTTCATTCTGAATCCTATATTTCTATAACTCACTATTCACACACTTAGTATTTCTGAATCAATTTTTAACTATTCATTTGGATGTGTGATACCATGTAAACGTACCAATGATATATTTATTCATCTAAAATAATTAGAGCTCAACTTAATACCACAAATTTAACTTGTGTAATTCCATGACTTTTAAATTTAAAAATTATGACCTTCTAGCTTAAGTAATTTTACCAGTTGACTTCTAAAAATTCCTGGGAAAAAATAATCATTACTCAATTAACTTTAAAGAATTATTTCAATTTCCATTGAGTTTAAATATATATGGAATATAAAGAGATCACTTTATATATTTGCATAAAAATATTGCCATTTTCATTAGCTATTTCCAAGGGTTAAATTCGGAAGCATAAATTCCAGTCTTTCTGCATCTCCTATAATACCAGCTTAGAGAGCCCTATAATCTTCTCCCCTCATCCATCTATGAGAAAGCTCTTTTTCAAAGCTCAAGGAAGCGTCACATCTTTGGTGAATGCTTCTTCTAATCATTATAAATCACAATGTCTCACACATTTGTGGTACATGTATGTGCAGTACATGTATGTGTAGTACAAACATAGTCTTGTTCTCTAAATATTCTCCTGAGTGTGAACTCTTGTGTAACCATGCTATAGCTTAAATTTTTAATAGGTGCTTTTTAAGTTGTAGTTGCCTACACGTAAAACCAAGAACATGATGTACACTCAGTAGATTTTTTTTTTAATAAATTTCATCAAACATTAGTTATAGCATGCTGCAATTTCTACAGTGTTCAAAGACTAAAACTCCAACCCATATTTATATACATTTATTTTTGTTTGGTAAGATAGTTTTTTGCCTTTTGTGGGTATAATTTATACAAAGTCAAATGCACAGAAACTAAGTTTGATGAGTTCTGACAACCTATGCCTCATACAGTCTATGCATTTGCCCCTAAAAAGATATATACTTCTATCACTCCAGCTAATTCCCTTATGCACTCCCTCTAGGGACAACTCCTATTCTTATTTTTATCACCATATATTACCTTGGCTTTCCTAGAACATCAAATACACAGAATTATACTGTATGTACTGTTTCATGTCTGCCTTCTCTCACACAGCATAATGTGTTTTGAGATTCATCCCTGTTATTGTAACAGAAATTTATTCTGTTTTACTTCTGAGGAGTATCTCATCATGTAAATGTACCACACTTTTCTTCTCCATTTTCTTACTGATGTTTATTTGGGTTTTCCAGTTTGGGACTATTAAGAATAAAGCTCTTGAGGATAATTTTTGTACATAATTTTGGACACATGCATTTTTGTTTGTTTGTTTCTTTCTTATCTGAGATATCCCAGATATCTCTACAGAGGAATTGCTGGAGCATAGTATGGATATGAGTTTAACTTTATAAGAAACCACTAAGCAAATTGGTATTTGTAAAATGGTTATCATCTTGCATTTTTAAAGCAATGTTCGGGATTTGAGGTGTTCAGTATCTTTGCTGTGTTGTTTAACTTAGCTATTCTTAAGTGTGTACCAGTATCTCACTGTGGTTTCAGTCTGCATTTTCCTAATGAATAATCCTGTTTGGGGCTTCCCTTGTGGCTCAGTGGCAAAGAATCTGCCTGCCAGTGCGGGAGACGTGGGTTCACTCCCTGGGTTCGGAAGATCCCCTGGAGAAGAAAATGGCAACCCACTGCAGTGTTCTTGCCTGGGAAAATTCCATGGACAGAGGAGCCTGGTGGGCTAAGTCCATAGGGTTGCAAAAGTGTTGGATACAACTTAGCAACTTAATGACAACAACAATCCTATTTTCATAAACTTGCTGCTCATTTTCACATGTTTTCATTTCATATGTATATGACAATTTAGATATCCTCTTGTAAAAAATGTGTTCAAGTCTTTTGCCATTTTTCAGTTGGCTTGGGTTTCTTTTCACACTGACTTATGTGAATGTTTGCACTTTCTAAAGACAAGTCTTTCCTTAGACAGATGTTTTGCAAATGTTTTGTCACACTTGCTGAGTTGGCTTTTCACTCTGCCAGTGTGTTTTATTATAAAAAGAACTTCTTAATTTTAATACAGTTAAATTTATCATTCTATTCTTTGATAGTTTGTGTTTTTGTTTCTTTTCAAGAATTTTTGTTTGCAGTTCTGAAGGGAGTCTCCTGTGTCTTAATCTAATATATATATATGTTTGCTTATTGCCCACTTAGATCTGCAATCCATCTGGGATTGATTTTTTGATAAAAGGTTATGAAGGAGTCAAGATCAGTTGTTTTCCATATGGATATCCAATTGTCCCAGCACTATTTGTTGAAAAATTATCATTTCTCCTCCAAACTTTACCAACATCTTGCCATAGATTAGGTAACGATACATATGTGGCTGTTTCTGGACTTGCCTTTCTATCTTGTTGGTTATTTTCTCTCTTCTTTTACTATTTTAAACACTATTGCTTTCTCATAGGTCTTTGAAATTTCTGGTAGTAGAAGTCTTTCTTGAAATGTGTGCTTACCTGGAATATCTTTTATATTTCTTTGTGAATTTTTAGAATTATTACTGTTGACTTTTAAAAATGAACATAAATTTGCTAGGATTTTCCTTAGAATTGCATTGAATCCAGAAATTAATTTGAAGAAAATTGACATCTTTACATTATTGAGTCTTTCAGTCCATGAACAGAATCAGTTAACTATAGCTATGCTAATGCTATGTTACAACATTCCCAACATTTAGTGGTTTAAAATAAGACTGTCATTTATTGTTACGATGTGGTTGCTGGGCAGGGCTGTGGTGACTGGAAGGAGTCATCACCACATGACTCTGCTCCACCTGCCTCTCATTCTGCTAAAACAGGTAGATAGACCAGGACATAGCCTTCTCCTGGCAACGGTAGAAGTGCAAAAATGCAAGGGTAATTGCATAAGTCTATTCCAAGCTTGAAATTCATTGGCTAAAATTGTATTTACACAAATAAGTCATTTGGCTGAGTCCAGAGTCTAGGGTAGAAACGTTAAACTTCTCCAGCTTTGGTGGGGATACAGAAAGTACATAACAAAATGTTTCAGCATCATGTTGGTTGAGTAATTAGGTTTCATCTAGGAAATACATCAGTCTAGGCAAGCTAGGATTCCTGCTTTTATGACTAAGATTTGGTTTTGTCAAAGCTGCAAAACCCTTGGTGTACTAAACTGTTCCAACATTCTTTGTAGATCCCCTCATAGCCCTGAATGTTTATTTCATAAATAGAAAGAGTTTATGCTTCTCCAGTTCTGCTTTAACTCATTTTATCTTTTAAAAGATAGAGTGAATGTATCAAATTTTAAGCATTTCCAACCCAGTTTGCTTCTGTCTGCTTGCCCTGTTTTTCTAGCTAGAGTCAAACTAGAATTTTTAAATTGTTAGACTTGGCTGAGCAATCTGGAATCTGTAGGACTTCAGCATTTCCTGTCTACCTCCAGTCTGATTTCAATGCTCATTCAGGTCACTAATATTAAAAAAAAATCATTGCAGCATTGTTTCTGACAGCAAAATTGCAAAATGCAGACTCTTATTTTTCACACTACAAAATATTATTTAGTGATAGAAATTAACAAATCTTATCTACATATGTCAACATGTATAAATGTGAAAATAAAATATTGAATAAAATAGCAACTGCAAAAGAATACACTGAGCATGATTCCATTTATATACATTGAAGAAGTGTAAAACAGTAGCCTATCATCTTGTGAATGGATGTTAAATAGACAGGCAAGTGTGCAAACAACACTCACCAACTCCAGGGACCAGAGCATCGGCTGTTTCTTTAATGTTTTCCACTTTAAAACATGAATAAGAAACAAACAAGACAGTGTTAACATCTCTTAGATCATAGGGACCAGTAGATATATGGGTATTTTTCATAAATTTGTATTTTCTCTAGGTTTGAAATATTTAATTGAGGAACTAAATTTTTGAAAAATAAACATTTAAGACATAATTCTATAATTGTACTTAACCTCCTTTCTTCAAATGCTCACTACTCATTTTAACATTAGCCCCTAGATGGTCATTGATGTTTTGTTTATATATCTTTAACTTGGAGCTCCCTTTATAGCCAGAAGATTATGGTGCACTGAGTATTCTTTATGGAGAGCAGGACAGTATGACATTAAAAACTCTCAAATATTCTGTTGATGTGCCTCTTCCAGGAATGGACATGTAGGAACACTAGAGCTATTTCAGAGTCTGCTTCTGAGTAGGACATGAAGTATTGTTTCTGACTGATAAATACTTGGTTTGTCAGTGAATATTTTATGGTTGCATGCAGAGTACTAATTTTTTTTTCATAATTTGCAAGCATATCATGCATAGCTAAACAGATTTGGGGCTTGAATTCTCAGTGAATGCTGGCAAGTCTTTTCATGAGTAGATGGAAGCTTGATTCAGTATGATCTACAGTGAGAACATGCTGTTCCATGGAGATTTGCTGTTTTGTGTTTTGTCTAACTCATTTCCCACTGTAGTCTCCCCTCTATCAGATTTTAAATTTGCTTCCTGACAACAAGGCACTTATTAGGTTAAGACCTGATGACTTTTATAGAGGCTTTCAAATATGATATGGAATAAATCCATAGATAAATTGATAAATGATGTTAAATACCCTCTGTATTATTAGTGTCAAATATTGTTTGTGTTGAATATTATTTATTATAAAAAGGTTATTAAAATAATATGAACTGAACATTTTAAAGAGATTTTATTCATTATTTTATTACCATAGCACACAAGTATATGAGATGTGTATAAGAGACAGCCTTTAAACCGTATGTGGTCCATTTGACAAACCATTTGAGTTAAAAAGGTCAGTTAATTTTCCAACTGTTTCATCTGTTTAATCTCTTTCTATTTCCTGAAATTTCACAAATAATCCAATTCTCAAAGTAGCACTGATTTGTTTGGATATAGTTAGACATACCTGTGTGCTTATTCCTAATCCTGTGGGGGATCCCAACCCCTTCCTAATATTTCCAAAGAGGCGTGGTGGAGGTAGGATCAGATTATATTTTTCCAGGTCATTTCTTGCTCAAATTTC
>SJYC01064192.1:0-16986 GCA_006408675.1 Madoqua kirkii | reverse complement strand
CTTTAGTACCCACATTTTTTGGCATTTTATCTATATTAAAATAGTTTAAAAATGTACTATGCTCTTTGATGCATCCTCAAAGTGAGGATAATGAACATATTTTGTTGATAAATTTCCATAATCTTTTAAGGAGCAATAATTGCACTGCATAGATTAGTAATTCTGTTCTGCATTTTAATTTTTACCTAACTTTGCCTTTGTCAGTTTACTTTTAATGAGATTTTTGCTAACTCTATCCAAGACTGAATGTTTCTCCTTCTATTTTCTTCTAGTTTACTTTGGGCTGAAGAAACAGATAGAAAATCTTATTATGACTATACATTAGTAAGTGTGCATATGGCATCACTTGAAGAAAGCTTAAGAAACAGATATCACAAGATATTTGTCACCTTTTTTGGATTATCTTTTTGACTCTCTTATTCAGATACTGCTTTAAAAGAGCCCGAAGAAATGAGTTGCATGCACTGATACAAGCTTTTGAAATACACATTTTTAAAAATTGCATAGATTCCTGATTCAAGTTGCCTTTTAATAATTATTATACATGAACAAGCAGTGTGTACAGCTAAATAGTAACATTCCTACTGTTAGAAAAAAATCATTATAAAAAAAATTAACAAGATGATATTTGACAAGACTCTAGGTGCTGTGGTATTAAAAACCCAAATAGTATTCCCACATGGTTATTTCCAAGGAAATGCATCACACACTGTGATTATAAAATGCTCTTCAAATTGGCTGCAGCCTACATTAGATGCATTTGGCTGCAGCCTACATTAGATGCATTTCCCTCTGTCCTTGCCCTGACAGCTCTAAAAGTGAGATAGCATCAACATAAATATTTCTACCACATCAAGCCACCAGCTTAATTACACCTTCAGTTCAGTTCAGTTCAGTCACTCAGGCCTGTCCAACTCTTTGCAATGCTATGGACTGCAGCACGACAGGCTTCCCTGTCCATCACCAACTCCCAGAACTTACTCAAATTCATGTCCATTGAGTCCGTGATGCCATCCAACCATCTCATCCTCGGTCGTCCCCTTCTCCTTTAACTTCAATCTTTCCCGGTATCAGGGTCTTTTCAAATGAGTCAGTTCTTCACATCAGGTGGCCAACGTATTGGAGCTTCAGCTTCAGCATCATTCCTCCAATGAATAGTCAGGACTCATCTCCTTTAGGATGGACTGGTTGGATCTCCTTGCAGTCTAAGGAACTCCCAAGCATCTTCTCCAACACCACAGTTCAAAAGCATCAATTCTTCAGCGCTCAGCTTTCTTTATAGTCCAACTCTCACATCCATACATGACTACCGGAAAAAACATAGCTTAGACTATATACCTTTGTTGGCAAAGTAATGTCTCTGCTTTTTAATATGCTATCTAGGTTGGTCATAGCTTTTCTTTCAAGGATCAAGCATCTTTTAACTTCATGGCTGCAGTCACCATCTGCAATGATTTTGGAGCCCAAGAAAATAAAATCTCTCACTGATTCCATTGTTTCCCTGTCTATTTGCCATAGAGTGATGGGACCAGATGCCATGATCTTAGTTTTCTGAATGTTGAGCTTTAAGCCAACTTTTTCCCTCTCCTCTTTCACTTTCATCAAGAGGCTCTTTAGTTCGTTTTCTGCCATTAAGTGTGGTGTCATCTGCATATCTGAGGTTTCTGTTATTTCTTCTGACAATTTTGATTCCAGCTTGTGCTTCATCCAGTCTAGGACTTTTCATGATGTACTCTGCATATAAGTTAAATAAGCAGGGTGACAAGATGCATCCTTACATACTCCTTTCCCAATTTGGAACCAGTCTGTTGTTCCATGTCCAGTTCCAACTATTGCTTCTTGACCTGCATAGAGCTTTTGCAGAAGGCAGGTCAAGTGGTCTAGTATTCCCATCTCTTGAAGAATTTTCCACAGTTTGTTGTGATCCACACAGTCAGAGGCTTTGGCATAGTCAATAAAGTAGAAGTAGATGTTTTTCTGGAACTCTCTTGGTTTTCTGGTAATTCAAGGGATTTTGGCAATTTGATTTCTAGTTCCTCTACCTTTTCTAAATCTAGCCTGAACATCTGAGAGTTCATGGTTTATGTACTGTTGAAGCCTGGCTTGGAGAATTTTGAGCATTACTTTGCTAGCATGTGAGAAGACTGCAATTGTGTCGTAGTTTGAGCATTCTTTACACCTTGGCTTTAGCAAAATGGAAGGTATTCTTCAAAATCACTTAATGCAACAAAAGTCTGATTTTATGGATTGGAAAAGCATGATTGGAAGGGATATAAATAAGAATTTTTCTAGTAACAATCCAGAAACATTAATGTGTTTTCTTTTTCTATATTTAGTCAATTATTTTATGCAGTGTCTTTCACTTGCTATTAAGCAGAATGAGTAGGCTGCGATTCTACAGAAAATCAAGCAGATTCCCTTGATAAACTATGACACCTTATAATTGTTTGAAGTTGAAAATATTTTTGAATTATAATTTAGAATGTCCAAAAAGTTTTGAAAAACAAAAAAAATGGGGGAAGCAAATATGTGAGTAGAAAGCCTTGAAGGCATTATCACCTCAAAGGCATAAGGAAATAATTATTCTGGATATGGCTACAGAAGGTCTTCCACCAAAAAAGGGCTTTTGCTTAGACGGAAACTGGAGGAGAAGAATGAGGAAGGAAGTCAGTTTGCTCTCCCAGATGTTCCAAAAACACACAACTTTAAAACTGGCTACTTTATATTTGAACACCTGTCTTATGACTAAAAATTGGAGAATCAAGAAAAAGGGAGTAAAGAATAGTCTTGTACCAGTCAGCTCTGGTTCAAATTGCCAACATTCATTGGATCATAGAAAAATCAAAGGAATTACAGAAAAACATCTAATTCTGCTTCATTGATTACACTAAAGCCATTGACTGTGTGGATCACAACAAACTGTGGAAAATTCTTACAGAGATGGGAATACCAGACCACCTTACCTGTCTCCTGAGAAACCTGTATGCAGGTCAAGAAGCAATAGACCCAGACATGAAACAAATGACTGATTCAAAATTGGGAAAGGAAAATGTCAAGGCTGTATATTGTCACCATTTATTTAGCTTTTTGTGTGTGTGTGCTGTATAGCAGAGTTTTATTAAAGTATAAAAAGTAACAACTTATTTAATTTTTATGAAGAGTACATCATGCAAAATGCTGGGCAGGATGAATCACAGGCTGAAATCAAGATTGCCAGGAGAAATATCAACAACTTCATATGCAAATAATGCCACTGTAATGGCAGAAAGTGATGAGGAACTAGAGCTTCTTGATGAAGGTGAAAGAAGAGAGTGAAAAAGCTGGCTTAAAACTCAACATTCAAAAAACTAAGGTCATGGCATCTGGTCCTATCACTTCATGGCAAATAGATGGGAGAAAAGTGGAAAGAGTGACAGATTTTCTTTTCTTGGGCTCCAAAATCACTGCAGATGATGACTGCAGCCATTAAATTAAAAGACACTTGCTCTTAGAAGAAAAGCTATGACAAACCTACACAGTGTATTAAAAAGCAGAAATATCACTTTGCTCACAGGTTCCATATAGTCAAAACTATGATTTTTTCAGTAGTTCTGTACAGATGTGAAGGCTGGACCATAAAGAAGGCTGAACACCGAAAATTGATGCTTTTGATTTGTGGTGCTGGGGAAGAAACTCTTGAGAGTCCCTTGGACTACAAGGAGATCAAAACAGTCAACCCTAAAGATAACCCTGAATATTCATTGGAATGACTGCTACTGAAGCTAAAGCTCTAATACTTTGGCCACCTGATATGAAAAGCCAACTCACTGGAAAAGACCTTGATGCTGGGCAAGATTGAAAGCAAGAGGAGAAGGGGGCGACAGAGGATGAGATGGTTGGATGGCATCATCAACTCAATGGACATGAATTTGAGCAACTCTGGGAGGTAGTGGAGAACAGAGGAGCCTGGCTGCAATCCATAGGGGTAAAATTGGTAGCATGTAATGCTAAGGAAGGTACAGTGAAATTGTATTTCTGACAGGAGGCAATACCTTTTGATAGACAATATGACAATTCACGCTGAGGCTGGTGCACTGGGATGACCCAGAGGGATGGTATGGGGAGGGAGGTGGGAGGGGCGTTCAGGATTGGGAACACGTGTACACCCATGACGGATTCATGTTAATGTATGGCAAAACCAATACAATGTTGTAAAGTAATCAGCCTCCAATTAAAATAAAAAAATTTAAATAAAAAAAAAGAAAAGCTCAGGTATAAAAAAATTTACTTATAAGAACATGTTCATTTAGGGAATATTCATTATAGAATCAGTTCAGTTCAGTTGCTCAGACATGTTCAACTCTGCGACCACATGTACTGCAGCACTCTAAGCTTTCCCTGTCCAATACCAACTCCCAGAGCTTGCTCAAACACATGTCCATGGAGTCAGTGATGCCATCCCACAAACTCATCCTCTGTCGTGCCTTCAGTCTTTCCCAGCCTCAGGATCTTTTCCAGTGAGTCAGTTCTTTCCATCTGATAGGTAAAGTATTGGAGCTTTAGCTTTAGCATCAGTCCTTTCAGTAAATATTCAGGACTGATTTCCTTTAGGATTTTTTTTTTTTGCTTTATTTTACTTTACAATACTGTATTGGTTTTGACATACATCAATATGAATCCGCCATGAGTGTACACGTGTTCCCAGTCCTGAACCCCCCTCCCGTTTCCCTCCCCATACTGTATTGATCTCCTTGTTCCCTAAGGGACTCTCAAGTGTCTTCTCCAAACCACAGTTCAAAAGCACCAATTCTTAGTGCTCAGGCTTCTTTATGGTCCACCTGTCACATTCATGCATGGCTTCTGGAAAAACCATAGCTTTGACTAGACAGACCTTTGTTGACAAAGTAATGGCTCTGCATTTTAATATGCTCTTTAGGTTGGTCATAGCTTTTCTTCCAAGGAACAAGCATCTTTTAATTTCATGACTGCAGTCACCATCTGCAGTGATTTTGGATTCCAAGAAAATAAAGTTTGTCACTATTTCCATCATTTCCCCATCTATTTGCCATGAAGTGAAGGGAGCAGATGCCACGATCTTCGTTTATTGAATGTTAAGTTTTACGCCAACTTTTCCACTCTCCTCTTTCACTTTCACCAAGAGGCTGTTTATTTCTTCTCCACTTTCTGCCATAAAGGTGGTGTCACCTTCGTATGACACCTCATCATCATATGAACCTCATCTTCATACCTGAGGGTATTGATATTTCTCTCAGCAATCTTGATTCCAGCCTGGAATTTCACATGATGTACTCTCTCTGCATATAAGTTAAATAGGCAGGGTGACAATATACGTCCTTGTGGTACTCCTTTCTTAATTTGGAAGCAGTTTCTAGTTCCATGTCTGATTCTAACTGTTGCTTCTTGACCTGCATACAGGTTTCTCAGGAGACAGGGTAAGGTGGTCTGGTATTCCCATCTCTTGAAGAACTTTCCACAGTTTGTTGAGATCCACACAGTCAAAGGCTTTGGCATAGTCAATAGAGCAGACATAGATGTTTTTCTGGAACTCTCGCTTTTTCAATGACCCAGTGGATGTTGGCAATTTGATCTCTGGTTCCTCTTCCTTTTCTAAATGCAGCTTGAACATCTGGAATTTCTCTGTTCACCTACCGTTGAAGCCTGACTTGGAGAATTTCGAGCATTACTTTGCTGGCATGTGAGATGAGTGCAATTGTCTGGTAGTTTGAACATTCTTTGGCCTTGCTGGCTTCCCTGGTAGCTCAGCTGGGTAAAGAATCTGCTTGCAATGGAGGAGACCCTTGTTCAATTCCTGGGTATTGAAGATCCTCTGGAGAAGGGATAGGCTACCCACTCCAGTATGTGGGGGCTTCCCTGGTGGCTCAGGTGGTAAAGAATCCACCTGCAATGCAGGAGACATAGTTTCAGTCCCTGGGTTGGGAAGATACCCTGGAGAAGGGAAAGGCTACCCACTCCAGTATTCTGGCCTGGAGGATTCTATGGACTGTTTAGTCCCAGAGGTCGCAAAGAGTCTGACATGACTGAGTACTTTTACTTTCAGTTTTCTTTGGTATTGGAATAAAAATTGACATTTTCCGGTCTTGTGGCCACTGCTGAGTTTTCCAAATTTGCTGTCATATTGAGTGTAGCACTTTCCCAGCATCATCACAGAACAGATAAAAGTAATTTAAATATACAGTAAAAGGGTAATGTTTATGTTAAGGTCTGTAAAGCATGAGATATTAAAATAATTTTGAAAGCATCACAGTGATATGAAGATTATAAGTAAAATCTGAGAATTTTTAAAGTTAAGCTTCTCATTCTGTTCAGCTATCCATTGCCATTATAATCAACTGATTCACAATCTGTAGTTGTTGGATTCTCCTTCAGTTCTTACTGTGCACTGATGGCAGCCATTTGAATGCTTAAAACTTGGATTCCAAAGAGTACTTTATGTCAGTTAATCGTAGGTGAAATGTTCTTTTCCCATTTTCTTAATATTACCTAGATTAAAAAAATCATACCAGATGCCCTTCATATTTGAAGCACAAATAAAAACAAATATCTTTTGTATATAGCCTTAGCAAACAGTGTTAATTTGCTTATGGCTATGACTAAGAATGTTAAACATGAGTCAAAATACAAAAACAAGTAAATTTTAAGTGACATCAATACTGGAAATTTAAAAGATAAAAATCATCCTCACTAACGAATGCACAGGGAATTTTTAAATTTGCCTTTTTGCTTTGTGTTTCCTGAGAAATGAGGAAAGACAAGGAAGGCTATTTGTCAGTGAACTCCAGGCACCATGATGAGACAGCCCTGCTCATCTAACAACTTAGAATGGTTTAGCTCCTGGTTACTAAACCTGTCTCACAAGCAAAATAAATCAGGTGTGCAAATAATAATCAGAATCCTGCTCCTAATGATATGTCTTAAAAATAAGTAAGCTAGAAAATAATAGAACCTTAAAAAAATCTTTCGTAGTGTTTGTTCTACTAGCCTTGGGGAGATGGACCAAGGTATTACCGACCTAATGCTGGAAAAAGGCGTAAACTGGGGAACTGATAAACAGGAACTTTCAACTAAATTGGATGTCACCCTGAGACCTCGCTTACCCTTTTGACTTTCTACTGAACACTCCAGATAGACAAAAATAAACAAGCCATGTAGAGGTAAAACAAAACTTATCTGTCCCTGGAGGTCACCTCCTCTCCACAAAGAACCCCTGCTACAGAGAATTATGTTTGGGGATCAACTCGATGCCACTGCAACCTCCTCTGCCCACTCTGTCTAATAGATGTGTCTTTTTTACTTTTCAAGGAGTGACATTTTATGTTTAAACAAATGGGAATGCTGAAAAGTGAGCTAAGCATTTTTCCTGCCCTTAATTCCTCAAATTATTGAAAGATGTGTTTTGTGTCTGACATAGCTTTCTCTTTGTTCTATCATATTTCCAATTAGATTCTAATTTTTTCCCCTCTAATTCCAAGTTAGACATACATAGGGACAGCTGCTAATTGGAAAACAGTTATCACCATCTGGGCTGAGGTGAACTGTTAAATCCTATTCAAGATTTTCTTGTGTGAGTTGATGGCTTTGTTGAGCCATGAACACCGTGCCTCTCTAGACTTTTTTTTTTAAGACATTTTATTAAATGTGAAAAATAACCACCATTTAAAAAGCCACTTAGATGTATTTTTATTACTTGCATTTAAATAAATACAATCTGATTAAAGAACTCTATTCTAAAAAAGTGTAAAAAAAGTTTTCCTATTATTTCCAGGTCTTATATTGAAAAAATTTTGCCGTTCAAAGAACTCCAAGTTGTATGATTCCGACTGGAAGAGGTCCAACAGGAGGAAATGGCATTTTTCGAAGCCAGATATTTTAGATACATCAATAAATATGTATTAGGAAAACATTGAGATTGTGGCAATACTTAGTCATAATAAAGCACAAGGTCACCACTCTCAGCTTTTATAACTTAATGAAAGCCTGAGGGAGCACAAAGCAAATTGGTATTTTATGCACAAGATTGCAGGCAATCAAAGAGCCTGTAAATGTGGATGGGAGCCAGGAAAATCTGGATGCAATCTAGTTAGCATAGAAGGTGCTGCTTAGAATTCTCAGGGGTGGAGAGATGGGGGAAGAAAAATATGTTTATAAGATAAAAGTGCTTTCTTGGAGGAAGTTCATTGTGAAATGCCAGTGCCATAATGATGGACACCACAGGCTGGAGAACATTGCTTGGAATTAAAGTTTTTTAAAAATTAAAAGATTATTTTGTGAAATGAACAAAACATAAAGCAAATAAAAAGGATTGTAGTTTGGATTTTTTGTATATTCATTCATGCCAAATTCGAAGATCCTGAGACTACTGCAAGAGTCTTTGAAACAATCTATATTCTATGTTTTCAAAGTAAAAGTAATTAAAACACTCCATTAGAATAAGTAGGTCTAGAGGCAATAGCACAGTGTTTAAACTATCATCCTTATAATTAACTAAATCTCAATGTATTAAGCATCTGAACTTTTGCACTCCACCAGACAAGAAAAAATAGAGCTAAAGTATTAGGAAAAGAAAATGAACTGATATGTAAGGATGTCAGTGGTACCATATGTTTATGTCAACAAGATGAAATTCTACAGTGGAATAGCAGAAATTGTCACATCTTTAAGTTTCTTCTATTCCTAATGCTGATTAACTTACTATTCTTTTAGTTGCATTGGACAGTTGCAATTTAATTGCAACTAATTGTTGCAGTATCAAAAATACTAAGAAAAAAGTTTTTAAAAATTGCGAAAATTGTTGAAGAGTATCAGTCCTGCAGTTTTCATGGGATATTGCCTGCATGGTGTAACTGTGCCATTGTGCTAGCACAAAGCATGGGAAGTCTTTCTGTGACCATAATTTGAAAAATCAATAAAAAATACCACAATTTACTATACCTTTTAAAAAGCCTTATCTCCATGTAAAATTGAAACTGAGTAATGAATACAAAGCTTTTATTAAAACTATTTAAAAACTACATTAATAATGGAGAAATTAAGAATAAGTCAAAGGAAAAAAGAAATCCCATCATTCAGAGAGAACAGCTATTTAATACTGATATTTATTCTATTTCCTATTTTATTTATATTGTTTAAAACAAAATATTTCAAGCATTAAGAAACTGTTGGATCATTTCTTATGTATGTTTTGTACATATGCTTCAGAAGAAATTTTTCTGTAATATATTATGCATATATCCTTTTGTAACAAACCTAGGTTCTCCTGCTTGTCACTCATAAGCCAATAATTTGAGAAGCAAATGTCTACAGAAAGGAAAGATGTTTTAATCATAAAAGCCAGGAGGCTGAGATGGTTGACTTGTGTCCAGAAATCAGATTCTAATCAGTCATGATAGCTTTTAAAGGGAAAAACTGGGGAGGAGAGAGAATCTCAGTGAATCATCAAGGCGTGAGGCTGGGTTTTGCATCATTTTCCATTGAGGACAGACTGGCTGATTCTCTCTGCAGTCGTCTTGCCTGTGTGATCTGCCTGCATGACTGCTGAGGGGGCTGTAGAGGGTAGAGAGCTAGTCTTACTTCTTTTTATCTAGGGTAAGAATCTGCAGGTTAGACAAAGCCTAATGTACATTCAGTGGAGAACCAAATGGCAGCCCACTCCAGTACTCTTGCCTGGAAAATCCCATGGACGGAGGAGCCTGGTAGGCTACAGACTGTGGAGTAGTGAAGAGTCAGACACTGACTGAGCGACTTCACCTTCACTTTCCACTTTCATGCATTGGAAAAGGAAATGGCAACCCACTCCAGTGTTCTTGCCTGGAGAATCCCAGGGATGGAGGAGCCTGGTGGGCTGCCGTCTATGGGGTTGCATGGAGCTGGACACGACTGAAGTGACTTAGCAGTAGCAATGTACATTCAGGAGAGCATAAGTCAGGAATTGGCTTCTTTCTTTGTTTTAACTTTTTATGTTATATTAGAGTATAGTTGGGCTTCCCTGATAGCTCAGTTGGTAAAGAAAACCATACAAGTTAGTTACACAGTCATGTCCGACTCTGCGATTCCACAGACTTCAGCCTGTCTCCCTCCTCTGTCCCTGGAATTCTCCAGGCAAGGATACTGGAATGGGTGGCCATTTCCTTCCCCAGGTTGCCGTTTCCTTCTCCAGGGATTTTCCCGAGCAGGGGATCAAACCCAGATCTCCTGCATCGCAAGTAGCAATGTACATTCAGGAGAGCATAAGTCAGGAATTGGCTTCTTTCTTTATTTTAACTTTTTATATTATATTAGAGTATAGTTGGGCTTCCCTGATAGCTCAGTTGGTAAAGAAAACCAACAAGTTAGTTACACAGTCATGTCCGACTCTGCGATTCCACAGACTTCAGCCTGTCTCCCTCCTCTGTCCCTGGAATTCTCCAGGCAAGGATACTGGAATGGGTGGCCATTTCCTTCCCCAGGTTGCCGTTTCCTTCTCCAGGGATTTTCCCGAGCAGGGGATCAAACCCAGATCTCCTGCATCGCAGGCAGATTCTTTACCAGCTGAGCCACAAGAACTCTGCAGCTGGTAAAGAATCCACCTGCAATGTGGGAAACCTCCGTTCTATCCTTGGGTTGGGAAGATCTGCTGCAGAGAGGAAAGGTTACCCACTCCAGTATTTTGGCCTGGAGAATTCCATAGACTAGTCCATGGGGTCGCAAAGAGTCAGACACAACTGAGTGACTTTCACACACAGAGTACAGCCAATGAACAATGTTGTGATAGTTTTAGGTGCACAGCAAAGCGACTCTGCCATACATAAACATGTATACATTCTCCCTCAAAATTCTGTCCCATTCAGGGTGGCACATAACATTAAGCAGAGTTCCTTGTGCTTTAGAGTAGGGCCTTGTTGGTTATACTTTTAAACATGGCAGTGTGTACATGTTGATACCAAACTTCGTAACGATCCCTTCCCCCATGCTTCTCTTCTGGTACCCAAAAATTCATTCTCTGAGTCTGTAAGTTTGCTTCTGTTTTGTAAGTAAGTTCATTTGTATCATTTCTTTTCATAGTCTACATATAATGGATATCATACAATGCTTCTCTTTCTCTTTCTGACTTATTCCACTAGAAGTTAGTGTCAATTTCGTAGTGATCTCATTCCTATAATTAGACTCTTTTAAGTTTAGAGGGGAACAGAAATGGGCAAACAGGAAAAAGGTAAAGAGCTTTCTTCACTTCCCCACCATCAAACATCATTCCACTTCTGTGGGATTAGGGATAAATTCTATCTTCTGTAACTTCTTCATGCTGACATAGGGTGTCATATTCCCAGAGTGATGTATGTCAACTTGGGTTGACATAGCATCTCTTGGCTACAATTTTAGCTTCCCACTTACATACATGGGAACAAGGTATAATTATTTTGATGCCCACAAAGATATAGGTTATAATCAGTAATGTTAATTTCATTCTCTTGAGGCTCATTCTTAGAATTGTACAAGCCATAGATTTAGCACTGCTCAAGATGGAGCAGCTTATGTCACGGCTACAATGTGGTCATCATATAGTTTCCATTGTTTCCTCTAGTGGCAGTTATAGTATCTTTAAAACAAGTCGGGAATGTTTAATCAGACACTGAGTCTGTGACTCTATTGTCCTAATTGTTAATTTCTCAGTTTTGTGCTTGAGGGAGAGCCTGTAGGGTTCTGCTTGGTTCTACTTGAGTACTGCTATTGTGTTATTTTTACATTTAAATCTTAAATTTGAAATATTTTTATATGAATAAGATAGGGGTCTAACATTTTCTCCCAAATAGTTACACGAGTTTCCATGTCATTTACTTTGCCACATTATGGATTGGTCTATATAAGTATGCTTTGATTTATCTCAGGACTTTCCATCATTTCCCTTGATCAGAGATTAGTACAACATTGCTTTAATATTGTAACTTTATAATACACTTAGTATTTGGTATTAGGTGGGGCTTCCCTGGTTGCTCAGTAGTAAAGAATCTGCCTGCAATGAAAGAAATGTGGATTTGATTCCTGGCAGGGAAGATGCCCTGGAAAAGGAGATGGCAACCTGCTCCAGTGTTCTTGCCTGGGAAATCCTATGGACAGAGGAGCCTAGAGAGCTATAATCCATGGGGTTGTGAGAGTTGGGCAGGACTTAGTAACTAAACTACCATCACCACCAGTAGGAGAAAAGGCTTTACATTCTCTTCAATCAAAACAAAAAATGCAGGTTATTTAACAAATTTTGTTAGAAAATATCTCTTGTGAGGATTTGGAATGAGAAAATTGAGGGATTTGATAGAAGACAAATTACAAGTTGTATTGTAGTAGCATTGCTGTTAAGAACAATGGGCATTTAGCATTGTCTTCATCAGTCCATGACGAAAATCCATGAAAGGATTGCCCCGGTAGTCCATTGATTAAGAATCCATCTGCCAATGCAGAGGACATGGGTTTGATCCCTGGTCAGGGAAAATTCCACACGCTTCAAGACAGCTAAGCCTGGATGCCACAGCTACTGAAGCCTGCATGCCTTATAGCCTGTGCTGTGCAGCAAGACAAGCCACTCTATTGAGAAGCCCACAAGCCCCAACTGGAGAGTGATCCCCACTCACTGCAAGTAGGGAAAGCTCACACACAGCAACAAAGACCCAGAGCAGCCAAAAATAAGTATATAAGTAAATAATATCAATAAAAGAAAATCCATGAGAGATACACACTCATGAAACTGGATAAAATACCTTATCAGCTAAATACATATTTTTAAAGTGACAGAATGTCTTTAGTATCTGGTAACGTAAGGTGACTTTTAGTAGAAGGTAACTAAAACATCTTCAGGAAAATATTTGTGGATGTATTAAGAGGGATACTGAGGAAGACTATTCCATTGAGGAGTTCTAGTAGTAAGACGTGGAAGCCATGTTCAAGGAGGATCTGGATGCATTGTGTCACTCTGACCCATGCTCTCCAAATCTCAATTCTTCTAGAATGCTTGGACTTCCAGGAGGCTAACTGCCATCACAGCCCCTACATCTATGATGGAGCACAGCTCCAAATTGGTTTACATGTATAGTGTTGGTATATATAAGTTCTTCTTCAGTCGGTAAGTCACAAGTATTGTGTATTTTCTGCTTGCACAGAATTCCTAAAAATAAAGTACTTGGAGATTAGTAAAACATAGATTTTATGATTATATTGTTGCCTGAGCTGAAAAATTCGATTCTGCCACCCAATTTGCTATAACTATGGTGTTATATACCAAGGTGATTCATCAGCATTATAATAAATTGTAGTATTTGACTATAGGAAAAAACTCAACATTAATTCTGATTGTACTAAATGTTTTCTCTACATAATATTTTAGAATAATTTCTATTAACTCAGCAACTGAAAAATAAAATAGCTTACTATTTTATAAGGGTAAAATTTCTGGTTAAAGAAAAGAAGGAAAAAATATGAATAAAACTGTTTTATAAGCTATATTTTAGTGTTGGCCTGCATGTAAGAATCATAGTGTTAATCAACAGAGGCTAGGAAAGGAAAAATCAAATGAATAATAGAAATTCTAAGAAGACAGGAGAAATTGTTGAATATATGCTTAAATATATGTTTACTGTTTATCTTAAGTTATTTTCATGTAAACTATTCTATAAACTTCAGTTGAGGATTAAGTATCTGTTCTTTCATTTTAAAGCTGGTTACAGTTCCCTTACTTTATTTTCATTCGACCTATATGTATCATCACAAGACGGACTAAAACTTTCTCCTCTAAGTAATACCTTCATGGTGTGTAAGACATCATGGTACTCACCCAGCCAAGCCCATATGAATGGGTGAGGCTTGGACAGCCATAGTTCTTCCTGTGCGGTGCTTAGTCACTCAGTTGTGTCTGACTCTTTGCGACCTCATGGACTGTAGCCTATCAGGCTCCTCTGTCCATGGGGATTCTCCAGCTAAGAATACTGGAGTTGGTTTCCATGTCCTCCTTCAGGGGATCTTCCCAACCCAGGGACCAAACCCAGGTCTCCTGCATGCAGGCGGGTCCTTTACTGTCTGAGCCACCAGGGAAGTCCATAGTTCTCCCAGCCATAGTTAATTAAAATAGAAGTGAACAGTTTCTCCGGGGTGCAAATGAAATCCTCATTTTCAAAGTAATAACTGGGCAGATGGAACAGCAGCTAAAGCTAGAAGAATGCAGGATCCATGAAGCAGACTCTGACAACTTATGAGTTACCTCGAGTTATGAGAATTCATGAGTTATCCTATTGTATAAGGATGCATTAGTTAGCTTTAGTTATGAGTTTGTTACATAAAAGGAAGAAGAAACTATGAGAAAGTGAGGAAGCCAGCAAGTCAGTGTGGGAGAAGAAAACACGGAAAATCATAGGTAGATTGATGCATTGTCTTAATTCTAGAATGATTCCATTTCCACTGTCCTGACCCTGATTCAACCCTATTTTTGATTCTCATGAAATCATCTCTTCCTCCAACTAAATTCTGTAAGTGGGGATTTGATCAGTCAATCTGGAGCAGCTGCCCATTCAACAAATATTGTGATAACAGGACTTTTGCAACAAACCAAAAACAAAAACATCTGTTTTTCTCCAAAATAATAAGATCTGAGATAAAATAGCTGGAGAGAATGCCTGCAAACTCAAATAGCACTTCTGGATGTGTTTAAAAGAAACTTTGCCATAGAAATCCAGTTTTTACTTGCTCTCACACAAAGAAAATACACCACCAAAGTGGCAAGATACTGTAGAAAGACTCAGTGGAAATGTTAAGAGTGCCATGTTAGCCATTCTCAGTTAAATATGATATCCAGAAACGAAATGTAAGAGAGGTTGTGAATACTAAAGATAATTTGGAGTCTTTATTGAAGAAGTATGGTTTTGATTACTTTGCATATTGATGAAAGGAAGCATTCTTCTTTGAAAATTTTATTTTTTTCTTTTCCGCTGTGCTGGGTCTTCATTGCTGCATACAGGCTTTTCTCCAGTTGCAGCAAGCGGTGGCTACTCTTTACGTATGGTGTGTAGGCTCCTCACTGCAGTGGCTTCTCTTATTGTGGAACACAGGCTCTAGAGTGCATGGGCTCATTATCTGCTGTTCACTGGCTCCAGAGCACAGGTTCAATAGTTGTGGTGCATGGGTTTATTTGATCCGTAGCATGTGGAATCTTCCCAGACCAGGGATCGAACCCATGTCTCCTGCATTTTCAGGCAGCTTCTTTATCCCTGGGCCACCAGGGAAGACCAGAAGCTTTCTTTAACCTGAGAGTTGATCTTTTATTTTTTCAAGTTTTAAATTTGTTTCCAGATTTATCTTTACTATGTACTAAAAGCTTTCCCAGAGTAAAATGTTTAATTTGTTCATTATTATATCATTAATATTATTAACCACCTATGATATAGCAGTGATTAATCAGAAAATGGTCTGGATGAATGAACTGAATTCTTAAAGTCCTTCAAGGTGTTTTGTAGATCCACACCTTCCATGGAGATTCCCTAATTCTGTTAAGTCATATCCAACTGTTTCTTCTCTAAACTATTATTAGTCTGAACCTCAGATGTAATTATAAATGGACATTTAATTATGTTATTAAGTTTCAATTTGCTACCAATGAAATTGTTAGAACCTTAAGAAAAGGGATCACATCATAATTTCTTGATTGTTACTTAATTGATTGAAACCCTAATTGGGAACATTCAGTTAATGCTGTGCCTCTGTCTAGCCTTTCCTAATTTCCTTAGGCTAAGCAGAACAAAATATTTGCTTACTAGTTGCCAAACCACTTAGATTAAAATTATATTTCTATTTTCTTGGCTCATTTTTATCTACTTGAGGATGGATATTTTATTAGAAAACACTTCACTGCAAGGGGCAAAACCAAACTAGGAATAGTTTCAGAAAAAGAAAAAAATGTATTGTTGTAACACTTAAATGTCTCACATGGTCCAAGGGAAGAAATGTGCCTGGGCTTTAGGAATAACTGGAATTAAGGCTGCTAAATGCTTCCAAAAAGAAATCTTTCCAAGTGTCAATTTATCTTATCCTGATGCTTTCTGAATATCTTTTCCCCTTTAGACTGCCTCCTTCTGCCCTCACTCTGCTCTAATCTACATGGCTCTGAACATCTCTGGAACTTTAAATCTTATGATTCCAGTAACACAAAATTTGATTGAGTTTCTAGTCCAGTATTCCCAAGGAAAGGGTACACTGTCCCCAGTCAATCTGATTGTTTCAATTCCCTATGGACTGAGGGCATTGGCATACTGTAACATGACTGCTCCCTTTGGAATTATTTCCTAAAAGTAAGGAACACTGCCCTGCTAAAGACAGAAAAAAAAAAAAAGACGTATTTTGTCTAGATTTTATATGTAATCCGGTACATTGTCTCACTTACTGTCATCAAAGACAATACTCTAGAAGTGATCTTTATTCTTTCTTATTCATTTTAGTTTCTTTGTCTCCTTCCAGGTTTGTTTTAAATTTCTCATTTCCTTAACAATATAAAATGTAGTAAAGTAGTATGAAGCACTGTGATTTCACCTAATTTTGCTTTGTCGTGTCCGACTCTTTGTGACCCAGTGCACTGTAGCCCACCATGCTCCTCTGTCCATGGGATTTTCAGGCAAGAGTACTGTAGTGGGTTGCCATTTCCTTCTCCAGAGGATCTTCCCAACCTAGAGATCAAACCCAGGTCTCCCACATTGTAAGCAAGAGGCTTCACCATCTGAGCCACCAAGGGAGTCTTACATTTCTATTAATGATTTTCAAATATATAAGACTTTTCAGTAGATTTTATATTACAATAAAAATATTTGTAGATCAATGTGTAGAAACTACTGACATATTTATACCAATGTATACCATATTGAAAAGCAGAGACATTACTTTGCTGACTAAGGTCCGTCTAGTCAAGGCTATGGTTTTTCCTGTGGTCTTGTATGAATGTGAGAGTTGGACTGTGAAGAAGGCTGA
>SJYC01064188.1:0-37374 GCA_006408675.1 Madoqua kirkii | reverse complement strand
GTGGGTGGGGGGGGGGGGGGGGTGGGGGGGTGAATGTACCACGTGAAAGTTGTGAATTATTTGGAGAAAAATGAGGACTATAACACAGGAGACAGCCTCACAGGTAAGTTTGAAGAACTGCTAAGAAGATGTACAAGGAAGGTCAATATTACAGATGATTTTAGTGAAGGAGGCGCTTTCAGTCAAGCACACATTTTGGGAAAGGCTTGCTGTTAGTCATATGGAGCATGTGTCATCATTAATGATTTTACCATTTTTCTAGATACAAAGAGATGCAAAAAAATTGGCTCATAAAATCTTCTCTGGAAAATATATAGCTATCTGAAGTCTGTTCTCCCTGTTTATCCTAGAATACAGAGGGCTTCACTCCTGATCGCCAACCTGAATTTCATTCAGGATATATTGAAGGTCAGTGACTAGACTGGCCAGTGATTTCATTCTTGTGGAGGCAGATAACAAGTGCCAAATTTTAGTTGGCATTAAATACTTTGGCCACCTAATACAAAGAGCCAACTCATGGAAAAGATCCTGATGCTGTAAAAGACTGAGGGCAGGAGGAGAATGGGATGACAGAGAATGAGATGGCTTGATGGCATCATCGACTCAATGGACTTGAGTTTGGACAAACTCAGAGATAATGAAGGACTTGGATGCCTGGCATGTTGTAGTCCATGGTTCACAAAGATTTGGATATGACTGAGCAACTGAACAACAACAATAACAACAAAAATACAAACAATATAATGTTGGGTATGGCTGCTTTCCCTTTATATTTTTCTGGTGTAGACATGGGTATTCATTTCATGTTGTCTTTATCTCCCTGCTTGAAGACAGACAAATGTGAGGCATCAAGAGAACAAAACATTGACTTACTCCTGGAACTGTAGGCAGCTCAGGTTTGTGGATTCAGTGAGACCGTGGGTCTGATATTTTGGCTGGGAACCCAGAAGGTGGGAGAAGTCACAGGATCACAGAGCCTTGATTGCTCTGAAGTGTTTAGGGAGTTTTTAATAGTTATGATTGTTATTTTTGTTTTCTGTAGGCCTGGTGAAACTACAATAGACTTTGGTAGTGAATCGGCCTCAACTCATTTCCTTTAAGAAACATACTACCCTGACAGTGCCATGATGAATGATGGCTGTGAGAAAGCATGACACGAAAGGAATTGGATGATCCCAGGAGTGTAGCTGGTATGACATGGTGAACAAACCTATGGACACTAGTGCTTAATGTCTCAACATTAGGAAGAAAATTTATGGTTCTTTACCATATATGTAGCAATTCCAATAAAAAGAATGGAAAATCTATACATAGAAGACACATAAAGTGAGATCAGAAAAGGCAAAAAAAAACTGAACCATTAAAGGTTTATCTAATTAATGCTCAAAGGGATAATGCTGAGATTAGCTGAATGATGTTTTCATAACTATACACATCTATTTAAATTAGAATTACATGTGATTATGGATATATTATTTTCCCAATAGCAAAGCGATAAATTCATAAAACAATCATGAATCATTTAAAATTCCTCAAACGCCTTAAAGAATGATATGATCTTTGATCACTTGCTGGCTGCAAATTCTGTTTTTGTGAGGGACAGAGATATCCTAGGCTGACACCACTAAACACTTCTATAGAAACAGAACTTTGTCTTATTTTTATAATCCTGCTTGATGTGGACTATCTCCAGTATTCTCTGCCCAGATTTCATTCACAGCATGTTCTGAAAACAGTACTCACGTCTCCTTTGACATTTCTGTACTCAAAATGTATCGTAACCCATGATTTCATATCTATTTACTTATCTTTTCATTCAGTTCAGTCACTCAGCTTTGGCACTCAGCTTTCGTCACAATACAACTCTCACATCCATACATGACCACTGGAAAAACCATAGCCTTGACTAGACGGACCTTTGTTGGCAAAGTAATGCCTCTCCTTTTCAATATGCTATCTAAGTTGGTCATAATTTTCCTTCCAAGGAGTAAGTGTCTTTTAATTTCATGCCTGCAATCACCATCTGCTGTGATTTTGGAGCCCCCCAAAATAAAGTCTGACACTGTTTTCCAATCTATATCCTTAAGGAAGCTCTCCTCAGTCACAAAGATAACCACTCTCCCTCCACAGAAAGAAGGAAATTTAGGGACTCAAAAGTGGTTTGCCCTTTTCCAGATGACTAGAGAGATTTCCTAGCATAGAGTTAAACAAAAATAAACAAAGCCAAAATAACCACTGAATGTGTTAACTCTGGAAAACTCTTAAGAAACTCATCTATGTACATTGTCTTAGATTTTGCTCATCCTTGGAACTCAATGTAGTTTTGTATTAGAACAATTTTCTTAAATTCTTAGAGCCACAGTTTACTCCTCTGTAAATAAACAAGTTACTAACAGCTCGGCTTACTATTTGAGTAGCTTATGACACTTTTCTATGAAAGTTATTGCTAAGAAAACACACATGATTATTAAAATGTTATATATTATTGCTACTAAACTAAACAAATATTTTATATTCTACCTCAGACAACCCCATCAGTGTTTAGCATATACTTCGTTTTCTTGTTAAAAAAAAAAAAAATTCCATAGAAGAGTACTGTCTTTTATCAAACGAAGAATCCTATAGAAAGTGAGACACTTTTAATTTATTCTACAGAACTTGAGTCTTTATAACAAAATCCTACTTTTAATTTTATGATGTTATGACAGTAACTTCAAACTATTGATATTCATAAGCAATTTACATAACTATTTAATATTCTCCTGCTTTGCTGTACCTGTTATGATATGCTATCTAAATTACTAGCTCAATTTTCAGAGTGTTGTAAGTATGTAGTTAGGGGCAATGATATGCAGTAGCACTTACATAAAGAAATCAAAATATTTTTCAGAAATACATGCTAAGGGATTTGTAGTGTTTTCATAACTAAGTCAGCTTCCTTCTGTTGTAGGTGTTTTGCAAAATCATACTGCCTATTAATTTGGAAATAATTCTTAGTACTTGCTCTTTCACAGTATCTGACTCTTTTTATTCAGTCCCCTCTAACTTTTGCTTTCATTAGCTTGGTCTAAGCTGCTTTTAAAATCTTTTCTCACTCTACTCTAAAACTGACTTACAGAGTATAGATTAGTGAAGAAAGTCTATTCTAAAAATACAGCATCTCCAAAGTTTTTATGAGAGAGTGTCTTGAATTTTTAAATTTTCAGTCATATTATTTTTATAGGAAAATTCCTTTATCATTTGCCACTGTCATTAAAACTCAAGAAGTTAAAGATGAAATGAGAACTTCATCTGTACAATAACCCACTCTTCTGTACAATGATTAACATTCCCCAGTCCCCCAAGTCAAAATTGTGAAAGTTACCCTATATTCTTCCCTTTCCAACACTTTCCTCAAAACCTATGATCCAGCCTAACCTTAAGTGACATTGACTCCAGATTTAAAATCTCCCAAGTCATTCCACATTTTCCAATTTTTATTACCTGTATCCTAGTCTGAACATTGTTTAATATTTACATTGGTGTTCCCAACTGTTGTTACATCCTTCAATCTTGTCAAAGTTCTTGCTGTTATCAACAAATAAGCTTTGTTTGGGGGTGGGGGTGGGGAGTAGATTCACAAAAGAAAATGAGCAAAATGTAGAGAGTTCCCATATAGTTCTCCAGGTCTAATTTTCCTCTGTTGATTACACCTTGCTTTGTTGTGGTACATTTCGTACAATTGATAAATCAAATACTATCATCTAATTATTAACTAAACACCATAGTTTACATTACTTCACACTCTTTGTGTTGAAAAGTTTCTTAGGTTTTGAGAAATGAAAAATGTCATGTATTACATAATGCATCCATTACAGTATCCTAATGAGTATTTTCACTCCCCTAAAAAAATCCTCTGTGTGCTATTTATCCCTTCCTCTCTAGCCTTCCAGCTCCTGGCAAACACTGATTTTTTTTTTTTTTGCTATCTTTATTGTTTTATCTTTTCTAGAATGATATAGAGCTGAAATCATACTGTATGTAGCTTTCTAAGATGAGCTTCTTTGACTCATCAATTTGCATTTTAAGCCTCCTGCATAGACTTTTGTAACTTGATAACTGCATTCTTTTTTACAAATGAATAATATTCCACTTTACAGATGTACCATTATTTGTTTGTCCATCCACAAATGAAGGATGTATTTGTTGCTTCCAAGTTTTGGCAATTATGAGTGAAGCTGCTATAAATGTTTGAGTGCAAGCTTTATTATTTTTTTTTTCCTGCTTCAATTTTATTTCTCATACAAAATCCTAACAAAAAACCCTAAAGATTTGAAAAAGGCAGAACTCCTTCCATGGATAACAGGAGCAATTTCTCTTCCTACCTGATCCTTTAAAAAAAAATACTTTGTTCTATTTTACAATACTGTAGTGGTTTTGCCATACATAGACATGAATCAGCCACAGGTGTACACGAGCTCCCAATGCCGAAGCCCTCTCCTACCTTTCACCCCACACCATCTCCCCGGATATATTTTTACTTTATTCTACATTACAATATTGTATTGGTTTTGCCATAAATTGACATGAATCAGCCACAGATGTACACGAGCTTCCAATCCCAGAGCCCCCTCCCACCTCCCACCCCATATCATCTCTCTGGATCATCTCCGTGCACCAGCCCCAAGCATCCTATATCCTGTATCGTACATAGATTAGCACTTCGTTTCTTACATAATAGTATACATGTTTCAATGTCATTCTCCCAAATCATCCCACCCTCTCCCTCTCCCTCAGAGGCCAAAAGTCTGTTCTATACCTCTGTGTCTCTTATGTTGTCTCATATACAGGGTCATCATTACTATCTCTCTAAATTCCATACATATGTGTCAGTATACTGTACTGGTGTTTTTCTTTCTGGCTTACTTCACTCTGTATAATTGGCTCCAGTTTCATCCATCTCATTAGAACTGATTCAAATTTATTCTTTTTAAGGGCTGAGTAATACTCCATTGTGTATATGTACCACAGCTTTCCCATCCATTCATCTGCAGATGGACATCTAGGTTGTTTCCATGTCCTGGCTATTATAAACAATGCTACAATGATATAGTATCTCAGTTTATTTATACAGTAATTTTTATTACTATATAAATTAGTGGTAAATTAGTTAATGGTGTAAATGATTTTATATTGCCTTTTTAAAATAAAATCAAACTTCAAGCATATACAATTTTAAGCTCAGCTAAATCATTGCATCTATACATGTAAGAAATGACTATTAAATCTGTTCATTTGAGAATCTCAGAAAAAATGTATACTACTTTTGTTATCATTTTGTGGGATCTGGACTTCTGAGGAGATGTCAAAAAAGCTATCCTTCAGAGATGAACTATGACTTAGCCTTTAAAAAAAAAACAGTTTTGTTGAGATATTCACAAATGCACAGTTCACTTATTCAAAACTGAGTGGAGAGAGTAGCATGGAAACATACACTACCATATGTAAAATAGATAGCCAGTGGGAATTTGCTGTATGACTCAGGGAGCTTCAACTGGTACACCATCACAACTTAGAGGGCTGGGATGGGGTGGAAGATGGGAGGGGGGTTCACGAGGGAGGGGTATATGTGTACATATGACTGACTCATGCTAATATATGGAAGAAACCAACACAATACTGTAAAGGAATTGTCCTTCAATTAAAAATAAACAAATTTAAAAAATAAAAACAAATGTATAATTCAAATTGAGTTTTTATATATTCACAGATAGGTGCAATCATCAGCACAGTCCATTTTAGAACATTTTCATCATGCCAGAAACAAACTTTGAACACATTAGCTATCACCCCTAAATCCCCATCTCACCTAAACCCTAAACAACAATGACTTTACTTTGTCTGTGTAGATTTCTCTAGTCTTGATTTTCCTATGAATGGGATAATATAGTATGTGGTCTTTTGTGATTGGCTTCTTTCATAGCATATTTTCAAGGACTCTAACTTTTTAGAACCTTTTTTCAAAGTCCTCTGGGCTATTAACATGGGTATGTTTCCAAGCAGCTTTCTTTAATTGTCTCAACTGCTCTGACCTCTTGTGTTTTGCTCAAGGCCAGCAATTAACTGATAACACAGTTTCACCATATTATCCAGAGAAATTTTTTTTTCACAAAGTCAGCATCATCGTCTCAATTATCCACCTGCTTCACTATATTTAAAACTATTTCAGCAATATTCCCGTCCTATAATTTTCCCTTGAAGGAATGCATAACAGGCACATCATTGTTAATGTTCAGCATTTCTCCAATGCTGAGCTTTCTCTGACTTAATTGCACTTTCACTGATGCATATTTGGTAAACTAATAAGATTTAATGTAGTCTTTTTAATAGTATCAAGAAATCCTTAACAGTCTTCAGCTGCATGATTGTTTTGAAGTTTCTGCAATGTCCTTACTTTCGCCTCTAACTATTGGCATATGCCTCATTTTCGATTTCTCTGTTACCTACAGAGCTATCTTAGCTATTTTAAACTCTTCGTGGCGTCATCAGTTACAAAACTGTAAGATAAAGCATCAGTGAATTGCATCATCACCTATGGCTAAGAGGAATCTGAGGCATAATTCATGCCTCATGTCAAGTCAGATTCTGCTAACAAAATGACTTTGGCTCCAAGATTATCAGATGTTTAGTTTACAGAGTTTTCTTTTTGGATGATAATGAGTAAGGGGTAATGAACCTGAATATCATGTGTACTAAGTAGTCTTTGTAAAAATGCAGATAATTCTGGATCTCAGAATGCATCTAGTCCCAAGATATTCAAGTAATGAACTGGTTTGGTGTCATGGACTATAAACGTTAGGTTAAGTTGTTTGAGAGGTTGTGTTATCCAACACAACTTGGATCTGCTTATCTATGTGCAGTAAAGCCAATCTAAAGCTGATGAAAGTGCAGCATTTATTACAAGACATTCAGCAAGGCATCCAGGTAGCTGGCATGTAAAAGGCTCGAACTCTTTGAAAAGAAAGACCCAGTGAGGGAAGGGAATTGTGGGGTGTGTGATCAGCTCATGGATGTTCTTCTGATTGTTTGGTGGTAAGGTAATCAGGAGTTAACCTCATCAACCCTCTGGTTCCAACCAGTCTGGGGTCTACCTGATTGTATGCAGTATATAGTTAACTTCTGCCACCCAATGGGGATTTCAATATCTGCAAAACAGTTCAAAGGACACAGCTCAGAATATTGTCTATAGACTTTGAGAAGGAACTAAAAGCCCTTGACTTTATTTAATTGACTTTGATTATAATTTTGTCTTGTTTGACTGTTTTCCTTTCTTTCTGTTTTTTTTCCTCTCAATTTTCTAATTAAATTTACTTGTTGGGACTTGGGGAAGTTCTAGGAGGCTAAAGTTTCTCTACAGACAAGAGGCAGGTGGAAGACATGGTCAGGGGTTTTCCTCCAGGAAGGTTCCAAAAGGTCCTGCTCAGTCACATTTGCACCAGACTTCCACATCCTGACTAGTGTATCCTTACTGGCTGTTCTATCAATTACTGAAACAGAGGTGTTAAAATCTTCAACTAAGTTTGTATATTTATTGGTTATCAGGTGTATGTACATTTAGGATTCTAATAACTTCTTGATTAACTGATTTTTAATTGATGTATAGTTAACATATAACATTGTATAGATTTAAGGTGTACAGCATGTTGGTTTGATATATTTACATATTACAGTAGAAATACCATGATAGCTTTTCTAGCACCTCTGTCACCTTACATAATTATCATTTCTTTCTTTGTGCTGATAACGTTTAAAATCCAGTTTCTTTAAAAGTGTAAAGTATATAATACAGTATTATTGATTATAATCACTATGCTGTGCCACTTTTATCAGTACGAAAGGGCCCTCTTTATCTCTAGTAATGATCTTTTTTTGAAGTCTAGTGAGTCTGAGAGCAACATAACATATAAGCGTTATTATGTTTAATGTTTTCCTGATATATCTTGTACACAATATATCTTGAAAACATACATTTACACAAGTAAAAATACATTAGGAATCTTGCCCAGGGTCACCTGCAGCCAAGGCAAATAGGTAGGAGAACTTTCCTTTTTACTTTATATGCTGCTGTTTAGTCTCTGAATTCTACTCTTTGTGACCCCAAAGACTGTAGCCCCTCCAGGCTCAGAGATTTTTCACGCATTTTCCATTTGAAAATAGAACACCGGAGTGTGTTGCCCTTTCTGTCTCCAAGTTTACTCTATATACTTATATGTTATTTGATTTTTTAAAAATGAGTGCTGGCTACTTTATTAGTATACAATAAAAAGTAAGAGAAGACAAAACAAATTGAAAGAAAACAAAGCCTGGGTCTTAGTGTATATAGTATCCCCTGTAAACAGCACAGAGTTGTAGCTTTCTTTTTAATCCAGCCTGACAGTTTCTACCTTTTGATTAGATTTTTGAATTTTTTAATTAATTTTTGGCTGTGCTGGGTCTTCGTTGCTGCACCGCTTTTCTCTAATTGTGGCGAGTACGGCCTGTGCTCTAGCTGTGGTGTGGGGCTTCTCATCGAGGTGGCTTCTCTTGTTGCTGAGCATGGGCTCTAGGGCACATGGGCTTCAATAGTTGAGGCGTCCAAGCTCTAGAGCACAGGCTCAATATTTGTGGGCTTAGTTGCGCTGCTACGCGTGGAATCTTCCAGGATCAGTGATTGGACCCGTGTATTCTGCATTGGCAGTCAGATTCTTTACCACTGAGCCACCAGGGAAGCCCCTGATTGGATTTTTTGATCCAATTACCTTTTTGATATTTGTTTATTACCTATGCATTTTGTTTTCCTTTGTTACTCCTCTCCATTCTTCGGAAATGATCAAATATTTTAGTATTATATCTTATCCCTGCATTAATTCTTTAAGCCTTCTTACATTTAGGTAAATATCTCTAGGAATTCCAGTATGCATCTTTAAAATAATTTATTCTCTTTAAATTAGTATTATACTATTTCATGCATAGTATAATACACTTACAAAAATATAATTATATTTAAACTTTTTATTTTTTGTGCTCTTGTTATAATTTATTTTTCTTCCATTTATGTTATGCTGCTGCTGCTGCTGCTAAGTCGCTTCAGTCATGTCCAACTCTGTGCGACCCCATAGACGGCAGCCCATCAGGCTCCTCCGTCCCTGGGATTCTCCAGGCAAGAACACTGGAGTGGGTTGCCATTGCCTTCTCCAGTGCATGAAAGTGAAAAGTGAAAAGTGAAAGTGAAGTCGCTCAGTCATGTCTGACTCTTAGCGACCCCATGGACTGCAGCCCACCAGGCTCCTCCATCCATGAGATTTCCCAGGCAAGAGTAGTGGAGTGGGTTGCCATTGCCTTCTCCGATTTATGTTATAGATGTTGTAAACTTTTCTGTAACTTTTCTTTGAGAAATCAATTGCCTTTTAAAGTATGAAATGCAGCATTATTGATTATAATCAATAATTATAAATTTAGGTAAATATCTCTAGGAATTCCAGTATGCATCTTTAAAATAATTTATTCTCTTTCAAATTAGTATTATACTATTTCATGCATAGTATAATACACTTACAAAAATATAATTATATTTAAACTTTTTATTTTTTGTGCTCTTGTTATAATTTATTTTTCTTCCATTTATGTTATGCTGCTGCTGCTGCTGCTAAGTCGCTTCAGTCATGTCCAACTCTGTGCGACCCCATAGACGGCAGCCCATCAGGCTCCTCCGTCCCTGGGATTCTCCAGGCAAGAACACTGGAGTGGGTTGCCATTGCCTTCTCCAGTGCATGAAAGTGAAAAGTGAAAAGTGAAAGTGAAGTCGCTCAGTCATGTCTGACTCTTAGCGACCCCATGGACTGCAGCCCACCAGGCTCCTCCATCCATGAGATTTCCCAGGCAAGAGTAGTGGAGTGGGTTGCCATTGCCTTCTCCGATTTATGTTATAGATGTTGTAAACTTTTCTGTAACTTTTCTTTGAGAAATCAATTGCCTTTTAAAGTATGAAATGCAGCATTATTGATTATAATCAATAATTATAGGTTGATTTAAAAAGAAAGGTTGTATTTTATCCATTTATTTTACATTTCAAGGACTCTGGGCTTCCCTGGTAGTTCTGATGGTAAAGAATCTGCCTGCATGCACAAGACCAAGGTTCAAGACCTGGGTTGGGAAGAGCCCCTGGAGAGAAGGGAATGGATCCTCACTCCAGTATTCTTGCCTGGAAAATTCCACGGACAAAGGAGCCTGGAAGACTACAGTCCATGGAGTCACAAAGAGTTGGACATGACTGCGGGACTAACATTTTCTGCTTTCTTGTAAATCTGAGTTTCCATCTGGTTTCATTTTCTTCAACCTAAATAAGCTTGTCTACTGGTAATAAAATCTCCCAGCTTTATTTATCTGAAAGTGTTTTTATTTCACCTTCTAAGATACTTTTCAATATATTTTCATGACAGATAAAATTTTTAGGTTGGCGGGGACTTTACTTTTTCATTAGGCATTTCAAAGAAGCCATGTGACTATTTTCTAACCTCAGCTATTTCTGATATGAAGTCAGTTGCCATTCTCATATTGTTGTTACCTATCTAGCTGTTTCTAATATTCATTTCTTTACCTCTGGATTTCTGCAGTTGGACAGATGGGCGTAATGATTTTATTTATATTTATCCTATCTGTAGTTGACTGGGCTTCCTGAATTTGTAGGTTAATTTCTGTAAACAAATGTGGAAAATTTTTAGACAAATTATTTTTTTCTTCAAAACTTTCCTCACAGTGCATTGATATGGTGAAATTAATTGACATATCTTCAAGACTACAGATCCTCTTTCAGGATCTGTAGTGTTGTGTCTAATACGCTATGAAAAGAAGCCAAAAGAGAAAAGTGAAAAAGTTGGCTTAAAACTCAACATTCAGAAAACTAAGAAAATAGATGGGGAAACAGTGGAAACAGTGTCAGACTTTATTTGGGGGAGGGAGGGCTCCAAAATCACTGCAGATGGTGGCTGCAGTCATGAAATTAAAAGATGCTTACTCCTTGGAAGAAAAGTTATGACCAACCTACAAAGTATATTCAAATGTAGAGAATAAAAAGTTGGCTTAAAGCTCAACATTCAGAAAACGAAGATGATGGCATCCAGTCCATCACTTCATGGGAAATAGATGGGGAAACAGTGGAAACAGTGTCAGACTTTATTTTTCTGGACTCCAAAAATCACTGCAGACAGTGACTGCAGCCATGAAATTAGAAGACGCTTAGTCCTTGGAAGAAAAGTTATGACTAACCTAGATAGTATATTGAAAAGCAGAGACATTACTTTGCCGACTAATGTTTGTCTAGTCAAGGCTATGGTTTTTCCTGTGGTCATGTATGGATGTGAGAGTTGGACTGTGAAGAAGGCTGAGCACTGAAGAATTGATGCTTTTGAACTGTGGTATTGGAGAAGACTCTTGAGAGTCCCTTGGACTGCAAGGAGATCCAACCAGTCCATTCTGAAGGAGATCAGCCCTGGGATTTTTTTGGAAGGAATGATGCTAAAGCTGAAACTCCAGTACTTTGGCCACCTCATGTGAAGAGTTGACTCATTGGAAAGGACTCTGATGCTGGGAGGGATTGGGGGCAGGAGGAGAAGGGAACAACTGAGGATGAGACGGGTGGATGGCATCACGGACTCCATGGACGTGAGTCTGAGTGAATTTCAAGAGATGGTGATGAACAGAGAGGCCTGGCGTGTTGCGTGCGATTCATGGGGTCGCAAAGAGCTGGACACGACTGAGTGACTGAATTGAACTGAACTGAACTGAACTAAACTTAGATGATACTCTAAATTCTTTCTTATTGTCTCAACAATCTTCATTGCATCTTCATCAGGAGTAGATTCCATTTCAAGAATTGGAATTCTTTACTCATCCATATGAATCAATTTCTCATCCATTTAAGTTTTATATTTTTACAGCAATTCCAACATATCTTCAGGCTCCAACTCTAATTCTAATTCTCTTTCTATTCCCACCACATCTGCAGTTACTTCTTCCACTAAAGCCTGGAAACCTTCAAATGTATCCATAGAACTTTAAATTACTTTCTTCCAAACTCTTGTCAATGTTGACATCTTGACTTGTTTTCAAGAACTGTAGATGTCTTTCATGGCATCTAGAGCAGTGAGTACTTTCCAGAGGTTTTCAAGTTATTTTGCCTAGATATATCAGAGAAATCATTATCTATGGTAGCTATGGCCTTAAGAAATGCGTTTCTTAAATAATGACTTGAAATTTGAAATTACTCTTTGATCTGTGGACTGCAGAATGGATGTTATATTAACAGCATGAAAACAATATTAATTTTATTATGCATTTCTATCAGTACTCTTGAGTGATGAGATTCATTGTCAGTAAGCAGTAACATTTTGAAAGGAATCATATTTTCTGAGCAATAGATCAATAGATCTCAATATTGGACAAAAATTTTTCAGTAAATCATGTTGGAAAAAAAATGTGCTGCAAGCTAGGCTTTGTTGTTGCATATATAGAGCACAGGCAAAGTAGATTCAACATAATTCTAAGGGTCCAGGACTTTTGGAGTGGTAAGTGAGCATTGACTTCTCTTAAAAGTCCCCAGCTGCATTAAGCCCTAATAAGAGAGTCAGCCTATTCTTTGAAGCTTTGAAGCAAGGCATTCACTCCTCCTCTCTACCTATGAAACTTCTTTCAAGAGAAGACATAAAAACTTGTTGTTTAATATAGCCACTTTCCTTAATTATTTTAGCTAAATCTTCTGAATAATATGCTGTAGCTTCTAGATCAGCACTTACAGCTCCATCTTGCGCTTTGGTATTGTGATGACGGCTTCTTTCCTTATGCCTCAGGAACCTATCTCTGTTAGCTTCAAACTTTTCTTCTGAAGTGTCTTCATCCCTCTCAGCATTCATAGAATTCCAAAGAGTTAGAGTCTTGCTCTGGATTATGCTTTGGTTTAAGGGAAATTTATGACTGGCTTGGTCTCCTATGCAAACCATTAAATTTTCCCCAGTATCAACAATATGATTATTTCATTTTATTATCATTCATGTGTTCACTGGAGTATCTATTCTTTTAATTTCCTTCAAAACTTTTCCTTTGCATTCATAACTTGACTCTTTGGCACAAGATACCTAGTTTTTGGCCTTTTTTAGCTTTTGATCTGTCTTCCTTGCTAATTGTTTCTACCTTCTAAAAATTTAAAATAGGTAACATGAAACTCTTCCCTTCACTGGAACACTTCCAGACCACTCTAGAGCTATTAATTGCTCTAATTTCAATATTATTGTGTCTCAGTTTATAGGGGGGCCTGAGGAGAGGGAGTGAGATGAAGGAATGGCTGATTGATGGAGTAGTCACATCACACACAGCATTTATCAATTAAGTCTGGGGTCTTACATGGGAATGTTTTTGTGATGCCCTCAAATAATTGTAATAGTAACATTAAAGATCACTGATCATCAAAACAAATATAATAATGAATAATTTTTAATTATTTCCAGAATTAGAAAAATGTAGCACAAAGACTCAAAGTGAGGAAATTCTGTAGGAAAATAGCACCAACAGACTTGCTCAATGCAGGGTGACCACAAACCTTCAATTTGTGAAAATGTAATATATATGCACATATGCAATATAAAACAAAGTGTTATAAAGCAAGATATGCCTGTACAAATGCCCTTGATATTTTTCCTCTACAGTTTTTAGTCCTTTGAGGGGCTAAAAGAAGTATCCTAATATCAAATGTGTCCTTCCCATCAATAAAAAGATAACAATTTTATGCAATAATATTTCAGTTCTGCTTACTTCAAATATATCTCCAAGGCAGAAGTCTGCAAAATATATCCCACAGACCAAAACAAACCACTACTTATTTTGTTATGTAAAAGAAATCTATGCATAGCAACACCTATTTAGTTATCAATTGCTGCTTCTGACAGCAGAGTTGAGAAGTTGAAACAGAAACAATATGGATCATGGAACAAAAGTACTTACTTTCTGGCCTTTTTCAGTATAGATTTGCTGATTTCTGTTTCAAAGAGTCTTAAAGTTCAGAAGATGTCTGCAAAACCTGACCTCCAAAGCCACAGAAATTCAAGCATGTTTATTCCCCCATAGTTCAAGGGTATCTTCAAGATCAAGTATACCTCAAGGGAACTGATGTTCTTTCCACTACATCAGGCTTCTAACAAGCACATCAGTTGATAACTTTCTCCTTGCAGTATGCTACATGGTTCTTACATCAAGATCACCTCAGTACTGGTGAGGGATGCAAAAACTAGATTTATAAAAAGCAAATCATCACAAAAATATCCCCAATAAGTTCCAAGATAGCACAAAAAATCATGTAAACTTTCTTAAACATCTCAGATAACTCATTTCAACTACTTTGAAGCAATTTGTTATATGCAAAGTAATGAAAATTTCCAGAATTTCACTCTATACCAGTGTTTGACAAAATTGTATCAAGTGGCTTAATTACCAGAAGTTATTGTATAACAATGTAGCGAACTTTAGGCAAGTAGACTAAATGTAGACATTAAGAATTCTTAAGGAACCAAGGATAGGGGACCCCTTTATATCATACAAGCTACTGGCTGATAAATTCATTTTCTATTGGTTATACACTCTGTTTCCTAGTTGCTGCTACTAAGTCGCTTCAGTCGTGTCTGACTCTGTGTGACCCCATAAATGGTGTTGCCATTTCCTTCTCCAATGCATGAAAGTGAGAAGTGAAAGTGTAGTAGCTCAGTCGTGTCCGACTCTTAGCGACCCCATGGCCTGCAGCCCACCAGGCTGCTCTGCCCATGGGATTTTCCACACAAAAGTACTGGAGTGGGGTGCCATTCCTAGTACTCCACCTCAACCACAAGATCCTAGAAGAAACCAATGATTACTTAAGTTCTTCCTTAATCAGACATGCATTTCTCCTCTGCTCTTTAACAATACTATTCATTTTTCTCCACCCATTTCTGTGTTAGCTAAGATTTTCCTGGAAAGCAGTTGAACTGGGACTTGCTGTTCCTTACCTATGGGCTCTCAAACCCCAAGACAAGGAGAATTCCAGAAACTCATCCTGATGTCTTTGGCAAATCTAAACAAAATCTCTTTTAGTATGAACAGTTACCACCTTGTCTTTTCTATTCCTTTTTCAATCTTTTATCTTCTATGGAATGTTATGGTGTAGTCAAGTCCCAGATGTTTCTTTCATGTAGTATTTTTTTTTAAGTTCTCTATTAATATTCAACTAGTTAGGGCATAACATCCATTTAATTGATCAAAATAAGCTTTTTTAAAATGGAATAAAATGGAATTGATACAAATAAGGCAGGTAAAAACAATGTTATAGTTCATCACACTTATACAGATAACACACAGTTATCTATATCATTGTACATGTATATATTTTACATTTTTATATGCTATATATATATATAATATAATACTGTAATAATGAACATTCTGTCTGTGTGTGTTTGTATATATATATATATTTATTTTAGAAGTGTAACTTTTCAGTTATATGATAACCATTTAGTTTTTTTTTTAATGTAGTTTCCAAAAGATCTTGAATTACCCATCTCATCACCCGTTATACACATTTTGTCTTTCAGAATCTAAATATTATCTGTTATTTTTCTATCAATTTTTGGGAGGTAACTGTCAGATCTTTGGTTGTAGGAAAGATAATTGATTGTTGATCCTGCCCAGTATACTCTGAACCTCATTACCTTGTTCACACTGAGGGCACAGGTCCTATGAAAACTCTATTAGCTAAAGAAGAGTGAAAAGACCAAACTTGATTTATAGACAAGTTGAAGTTTACATAGTTCCAAAGTTAAAATAAGCAGACACTGAATCTAGTCACATTTGAGATCATCTATGAAAGACCATGAAGAAGAAAAAATCTTCCTAATGGGTAGAGCTACAAGGGCAAACCTAGTTGTCTACTTCAACTGAAGCATAAGTGGGACAATATGAGAATACATATAGATTCCTGATTAGGCACTTTAAATAAAAGAACTAGATGATTGGAGACAAGATTGGAGACAAGATGGTATGGAGTAGAGACATGCAAATGGAATGACTGGTAAGGGTCATGAAAAGTGAAGATTTTTGTATCACATGTTAATATCCACCAAAATGCATCCACTGCTGTAGAAGCACAAAACAATGGTATAGATTAGTTGATATAAGCAAATCTTTATCATTGACTCACTGGCATGATGGGCACTTACATGAAATGTCATGGTAACAATACAGAGGCTATTATGAGCCCAAAACCGTGGACTCTTACTATGTGCTTCCAACTACTTATGCCTTGAATGTCCAATATGTCAGCAACAGAGACCAATACTGAATGCAGTTTATGATGTAATTCCTCAAGGGTGCCAACTGGCCACTTAGTGGCAATTCAAATGCATCAAACCCCTTCTGTGCTGGAAAGGCAGGCAGTTTATCCTCAAAGAAATAGATACTTATTCCAAGTATGTGTTGTTTTGTGACCATGGGATCCACTGATTATAATGTATATATCACCATCTGGCCTCATAGAATGCTAAAACTAGATATTAATGGTACAGGTAAAGCACCAGCTGAATAACTATGAAAAGATGGGATGTCATCCTTCAGAAAGCACTGGACAAGATACTTCAGTGTGACTCTGTGTCCTTAGTAGGATAATACATGATTTCAGATGTATAACAAAGATATGAGCACAAGAATAGCCCTTACTACGGTCACTCCTTGTGCTTTACTGGGAAGTTTATGCTTCTCATCCTTATTATTTTGGACTTTTCAGGCTTAGGGATTCTGTTTCCAAGAAGAGTGCACTCCTGCCAAGCAACATGATATAGTTAACTTTAGACGTTGATAAGGAGTTCAAGATCCCTTAAGTAAAAGTAAAAGTTGTTCAGTCATGTCCAAATTTGTGACACTATGAACTATACAGCCTGTGGAATTTTCCAGGCAAGAATGCTGGAGTGGGTAGCATTTCCCTTCTCCAGGGGATCTTCCCAACCCAGGGATCGAACCTAGGTCTCCCGCATTGCAGGTGGATTCTTTACCAGCTGAGCCATAAGAGAAGCCCCCCTTAAGAAGGAGGTATACAATCTTTGCCTGTAAGAAACAGTACATCCTGATCAAGAATATGTTTTTCCTTAGGCTCTGTGCTAATAATTTTATGACAACAATGAATTTGCTCTAGGACATGTTTCACCTTCTTAACAGGAGAATGTTCCTTCTGGATAACCTTATACCTTTGTTATCTCAATATGTAAGTCGTGGAAGCAGGTGGAGGTGATAGAATTCTAGTTGAGCTGTTTTTGAATCCTAAAAGATGATGCTATAAAAAATTGCACTCATCTCACATGCTAGTAAAGTAATGCTCAATATTCTACAAGGCAGGCTTCAACAGTATGTGAACAAAAAACTTCCCAATGACCAAGTTGGATTTGGAAGAGGCAGAGGAGCCAGAGATCAAATTTCCAACATCCTGTAGATTGTAGGAAAAGCAAGCGAATTCCAGAAAAATATCTACTTCTGCTTCACTGATTACGCTAAAGCATTTGACTGTGCATCACAATCAAATGTGAAAAATTCTGAAAGTGATGGGAATACCAGACCACCTTCCCAGCCTTTTGAAACCTCTGCATGGTCAAGAAGCAACAGTTAGAACTGGACATGGAATAGCAGACTGGTTCCGAAGTAGGAAAGAAGTATATCAAGGCTATATATTGTCACCCTGCTTGTTTAATTTGCATACAGAGTACATCATGAGAAATGCCAGGTTAGATGAAGCACAAGCTGGAATCAAGATTACTGGAAGAAATATCAATAACCTCAGATATGCAGATGACACCATCCTTATGGGAGAAAGCAAAAAAAAAACTAAAGAGTCTCTTGATGAAGGTGAAAGAGGAGAGTGAAAAAGCTGGCTTAAAACTCAATATTCAGAAAACTAAGATCATGACATCTGGTCCCATCATTTCATGGCAAATAGATGGGAAAACAATGAAAACAGTGACAGACTTTATTTTCTTGGGCTTCAAAATCACCTCAACGGTGACTGCAGCCACAAAATTAAAAGATGCTTGCTCCTTGTCAGGAAAGTTATGGCCAAACTAGACAGCATATTAAAAAGCAGAGACATTACTTTGCCAACAAAGGTCCATCTAGTCAAAGCTATGATTTTTCCAGTAGTCATGTATGGATGTGAGAGTTGGATTATAAAGAAAGTTGAGAGCTGAATAATTGATGCTTCTGAACTGTGGTGAAAAGACTCTTGGAAGTCCCTTGGACTGCAAGAAGATCCAACCAGTCCATCCTAAAGGAGATCAGTCCTGAATGTTCATTGGAAGGACTGATGTGGAAGCTGAAACTCCAATAGTTTGGCCACCTGATGTGAAGAGCTGACTCATTTGAAAAGACCCTGATGCTGGGAAAGATTGAAGGCAGGAGGAGAAGGGGATGACAGAGGATGAGGTGGTTGAACGGCATCACCAACTCAGTGGAGATGCTGCTGCTGCTGCTGCTAAGTCGCTTCAGTCATGTCCAACTCTGTGCGACCCCAAAGACGGCAGCCCACCAGGCTCTGCCGTCCCTGGGATTCTCCAGGCAAGAACACTGGAGTGGGTTGCCATTGCCTTCTCCAGTGCATGAAAGTGAAAACGAAGTCTCCCAGTTGTGTCTGACTCCTAGCGACCCCATGGCTGCAGTCCACCAAGCTCCTCTGTCCATGGGATTTTCCAGGCAAGAGTACTCCAGGATATGGTGATGGACAGGGAGGCCTGGCATGCTACAGTCCATGGGGTCACAAAGAGCTGGACAAGACTGAGCAATTGAACTGAACTGAACTGAGGGCACTTTGGATTTCTTGAACTCAGAAACCATTGGATATGAAGAGAAGTGACTGTAATGTTAGAGACAGAAGTGAACATGATTGATGGGAGTAAGTGAGACTGCTTCAGTTGCATGCACTTTGACACTGCTTTGATTTTCAGGTGTGTTGCTTCTGGTGTGTCAGTGGATAACAGAGTATTTATTGAGTCTCTCTAATTTGGCAAAACTTGAACTCAAAACTCTGTTACCCTTATGTTGCAGGGTGGGTAGCTAAAATCTCTCCTAATCATCATTAACTTTACACCTGTAGCTTCCTACTGGGCTCCTTGGAGTCTTTTTTTGCACAAGCAAAAAAGATTTGGAGCTAGCAAAGAGTTTGAGGAGATTTCATATGCAGATTTCTTGACTCCTTGGTTTCTTTTTCTCTCTCTTTCTTTCTAAGATTCTGTCCTTCAATTTTTTGTCATTTTGGCAAAATGCCTTTCTGAACGTTTTGTGTGTGCTCAGTTGCTTCCTTAATGTCTGACTCTTTGCCACCCCATGGACTGTAGCCCATTAAGCTCCTCTGTGCATGGGATTCTCCAGGCAAGAATACTGGAGCGAGTTGCTCTGCCCTTCTCCAGGGTATCTTCACCCAGGGATCAAACCCTCTTCTTGTTGTTGGTTTTTCAAGTCTCCTGCATTGGCAGGAGGGTTCTTTACCTCTAGTGCCACCTAGGAAGGCCACTCTGAACGTTACACTCTGCATAATCAAGTCAATAAAAGCTTAGTTTTCCGGTTGAACTTTATTAGCTGGTGCTGATGCAAGCAAAAGTTAAAGAAAGTGAAGTCACTCAGTTGTGTCCGACTCTTTGTGACCCCATGGACTGTAGCCTACCTTACTCCTCCGTTTATGGGATTTTCCAGGCAAGAATACTGGAATGGTTGCCATTTCCTTCTCCAGGGGATCTTCCCAACTCAGGGATCAACAGCTCTGCCCTTCTCCAGGGTATCTTCACCCAGGGATCAAACCCTCTTCTTGTTGTTGGTTTTTCAAGTCTCCTGCATTGGCAGGAGGGTTCTTTACCTCTAGTGCCACCTAGGAAGGCCACTCTGAACGTTACACTCTGCATAATCAAGTCAATAAAAGCTTAGTTTTCCGGTTGAACTTTATTAGCTGGTGCTGATGCAAGCAAAAGTTAAAGAAAGTGAAGTCACTCAGTTGTGTCCGACTCTTTGTGACCCCATGGACTGTAGCCTACCTTACTCCTCCGTTTATGGGATTTTCCAGGCAAGAATACTGGAATGGTTGCCATTTCCTTCTCCAGGGGATCTTCCCAACTCAGGGATCAACCCCAGGTCTCCCACTTTGTAGGCAGACGCTTTATGGTCTGAGCCACCAGGGAAGTCCAACTGATGAGAGTACTTAGATGAAAATCTCTCCCATTAGGTCTCTCTCATTCCCAAGGTGAGATTTTCTCCAGTTTCTCCCTGATTTTGCTGGTTCTCCAGTGTTTTCAGTATATCTTTGCATTATCTTCAGAGTTAAATGTTATTCATTATGTGTGGGAGGGTTAGTCCAATGACAGGGATTCCACAATTACCAGAAGCCAGAACTAGAATCCTCAATTAGCTTTTCAACAACAATAAAAAGTCCTAGGGCATTGTTTTGGCTTATCTTTTATTTAATCAGTGTCTTAATAGTATAGACTTTACCTCATAGCAGGTGCTCGATAAATATTTTCCAAATTAGCAACTGTGATTGGATATTCAAGGATCAAGAAACAATTCTTTCAAAAGTCTCAAACATGAATAAGAGATCAAAGCAAAGACAAGAGACAGTGGGAACAATACAGGCTGCCACGAGATAAAGGGAGATATTGTATCTATGAAACAAAAATGATACCAATATGGAGCGAGTCGATACCAGTAAGATGATTTTTAAAAAGCCCTTGGAAATTTAAGAATACAGATAAAAATATTTTATAATTATTGTTGGAAAATAAACTAAAAGACATATCCTAAAAATAGAATTAAAGGATGATTTTAAAAACGGGAGACAAAAATGGTACACTTACCTGATTAACTCAGGAGATCCAGCAGCTTACTAAGTGGTAGGATAAAGAAAAGTGTAAGCAAAAGTGAAGACAGAGAACATAGAGAATAAAATATAAAAAATAAAAGTATAAGCATATTGCTTGGTACTAAATGACACAAGACTCTTTAGTGAGCTAAATCATGTCTGGAACAATAAATTGGGGGAAGCTGACATAAACCAAGGAGAATCATGGGGTAATTTAGAATGCAAGCATTAAAAAAAAAAATCTTAGATCTTCAAAGAGGAAAAAAATAGTTCATATACATCAGCTTAGTAGTCCAAATGACAATCAATGTCTCACCATCCAAACTAAAAGAAGAATACAATAATAGAGGAATTATTTTTGAAATATAAGTGAAATTATTTTCAACTTAGAATTCTATACTTATCAATCAATCAAGTATAAAGATAGAGTAAAGCAAATTCCAAATATGTGATGATTCAGAGATGTTTATTTTTTAATGTTCTCTTTTTAAAGAATTTATTGAATAGCATGGACCATAAAATGGGAATATAAATTTTGTGATTTGGTGTAGGACAGAGATGATGGCAGTTGAGCAGGTATTAAAAATAACCAGTTGAATTGGAACTAAAGGAAAAAAACCCCTTGGAATAATAACCCCAAGAAGAGAAATGGAGCTGGGAAGATGGAATTTATAAATAAAAGTTAGGCAAGTGGCAGGGGATTTTGAGATCTGGAAAGCTAATAATGGGTACATTAACATGTTAAAGGAAAAACTGAGCAATAATTAATTGTAGGGAAAAAAATTAAAGGTACACGGAAAGGAGGTACAGGCATAATTTATTCCTGACTCGAACATAAGAAAAATATATTGGAAAGAGAGGAGAACCAAGTTATCACGTTCTAGGATGAAAATCAGAAGATAATGCCTAAAATACTTTTGCCAGGTGTACAAATGCAAACAGAAAAGGGAAAGTGCCATACAAGTTGAGAATGGGTGATTCTGGTAAGCAGTATTTTGGACAAAGTGGAAAGCTATAAGATGTTGCTACCTTCACACAATACATTCTTTAGCAGTATTTTATTTTCATAGTGTATTACTATAATAACATTTTTATTTTAAAATAAATATTCTAAAATTTCAAGAGAGGTGGAGAAAAAGAATAAAACCAAGGATTTGATGAATATGGGAGGGAAAATCTATGGAGAGGCAGTGAAGACTCAAGCCTGATAGTCGCAGATTTTTATTGTGAAATAGTGAAACATCAAGTTGGAGGAGATACAGGGACTTTCCTTGCAAAGATGAACTTTATTCTATAGCTTGTGGTGGTAAGTGACCACTTCTGATCAGAGAAGTTGTTTAGTCATTAAGCATTGCTGTGAAATAAGAATAAACTGTAGGCAATTAGGTGAAAGGTCATGAATGTAAGGACTAGATTTTGGGTTTGGGAAAAAAAAGAAATAAATCTCAGAAGGAATACCCACCAGACAAGATTTGGATAATTGATGGATTATTAAATCTGAAGAAAGCATGAGGATAAAGATGTGATATATCTATATCTACAATAGAATAATAGTCATAAAAAAGAATGAAATAATGCCATTTGCAACAACATGGATGGACCTAGAGATTATCATAATAAATGAAGTAAATCAGACAGAAGAAGACAAATACCATATGAGATCATTTGTATGTGGAATCCAAATTATGATACAAAAGAACTTATTTATAAATCAGAAGCAGACTCACAGACATAGAAAACAAATATATGGTTACAAAAGGGGAAAGGGGGTGGGGTATGGATAAATTAGGAATTTGGGGTTAGCATAAAGAAACTACTATATATAAAATATATAAGCAACAAGGCCTGCGGTACAGCACGGGGAACCATATTCAATACCTTGTAATAAACGGTAATAGAAAAGAATATATATATGTATATAAGAAGGACATGGCAACCCACTCCAATATTCATGCCTGGAGAATCCCATGGACAGAGGAGCCTAGTGGGCTACAATCTGTGGTATCTCAAAGAGACTGGGACACAATTTAGCAACTAAACAATGACATATGTATATATAAATGTGTCTGACTCTTTGCTTAGCCTGGGAGGCTCCTTTGTCCATGGGATTTTCCAAGCAAGAACAGTGGAGTGGGTTGCCATTTTCTTCTCCAGTGTCCATATCTGTATCTATATCTGTATAAAACGGAATCACTTTGCTGTACACCAGAAACTAGCACAACATTGTAAATAAATCAATTATGCTTCAATAAAAAGAAAAAAAAAGAAAACATGAGACAAAGAAGACTTGAAATCTACATCTGAAGCAAAAATACAGATATATTTGTATGTCATATATGCATACACAAAAAGCAGCCAATATGGGGTACAGCAGGTTTATTTTTGCATTTTTAGAGTATGGGGAAAGGTTATGGAAATCTATTCAAAGAAGCATTTATTTGAACAGCTATAAGCATAATTAAACTGATGAGATGACTTTTAATATAACAGCGTCATTGGAAGTTATGTTTTAAAAATGCATTAAAAATATGAAGAGTCCTCCACAAATGTAAAGGTGTCACCTTTAAAGAAAAGAGCATCCTAAAAAGGCATTTCATTGTTAAGAGAAATAGTTACCTTTAAACCAATAGAAAATGAGCTGAATTTACCTACTAAGTGAATCTGTAGACATGAGTAGCTAAATGGAACCATACTATCTCAGGCCCGTCAGATGCTATAGGCACAGATAACCTGAAGATTTCAGAGATCTCTCTTTGCCAAAGTGAGGTAAAAGAGTATTGATTGTTTACCCAAAGATCAGGAGTGCAGTGTAATCTGATATGCTTTTTCTTTTTTTTAGACAGATTAGTCTATTTAAATTCCTCAAGGGCATTCTAGTAAAACAGAAAAGTGTGGCAACAAGAGCTATTTATCCTCATAAAGTAAAGATACTTCTGAAAAGGGAATAATACATAACAGCAAAAAAAAAAAAAAATTTTTACAAAAGATGTACAGCAAATGAAAATGGATTTTTCAATAACTGCCTGAGAGAACACTGAGGAAGAAAATAGTATGTAATATTGACGTCAGATTGCTCAAGGCTCCTGCACTCTCAGTTTACTTGAAGACACAGAATGATTTTCAGAAGGAAAATAAAAACAATAGCTGTGTAAATGACCTCACTAGTACTAGGGATCTGTATGTAAACAAACAAAAAGAAATTTTTCAAAGAAAAGGCATAAGCTATAAGCATGTGTTAGTTGCTCAGGCATGTCCTACTCTTTGTGACCCCTTGGTTGTAGCCCACCAGGTTCCTGTGTCCATGGAATTCTCTAGGCAAGAATACTGAAATGGGTTGCTATTTCCTTCTCCAGGATATCTTCCAGATCCATGGATCCAATACTAAAAGAATTGAAGGCAGAGTCTTTATTGTCTAAGCCACCAGAGAAGCTTGTATGCAAAATATAAAGAGGCACCCTCTGTTGGCAGCTAAAGTATCTCACAGAGTAGGCATTACACAGTTTTCATTAAGTGATGGCTTTCTAAGTCTTACACCATTTTTAAGGGCATTATCATTGCTAAGATTGTATTTTTTTCTGTTCATAAAGACATTTCTGGTCATGTTACCGTCTGTGAGTACATTCAGCTCAAACAAAAAAGTCTCATGTAAAAGAGTTAAATTTATGTCTCATACTAACCATATACCTGGAATTCAATAAAATATTGTTTTGACATTTTCAAATTGCAAATGAGACAATATAAAAAGGAGGAAAAGTAGTAAAGTGGTAAACATAAGGTCTTAGAAAGGAATAAGCACACGTATGGGCTTCTGTTTATGGGGTCGCACAGAGTCAGACACGACTGAAGTGACTTAGCAGCAGCAGCAGCAGCAGCAACAGCAGCATGTCTCCTATGCTGACCTTATTGTCCAAACGAGTTATTTATCTAATTGATAATAATACCCAAGGCAATAAATAATACCACGGAAAAAAATTAAAATCATAAACCACTATTCCAATAAAAGGTGGTGGTAATCTACCAGCCCATAGGTAATTTGCTTAGGAAAACCAGCTTATGATTTTCTGTTCTAAACAAACCAATAAATAGTCAACCAATTTTAAGTGCTATGACACAGAAAAACAGCTTTTAGGCCTATTTTGAAGGAACTTTCTTATACATCTCAGAAGAGTGACTAACACTTAGGAAATGTACCAAAAGGAATAAAGTCTATTACTCAGAGAACTCAGTCCTATCCTACACTTAGAGCCACCATCAAATTTAATGCTGGTGTGCAGAGTACAGAGCTCTGAATCTGAAGTGAATCATACAATATGCAAGACAAGAAATCTGAAAGTCTCAATTTAACAGTTCATTCAGTATCAGGAGCAATAAAGATCAAAATCAAGAGAGCCAAAGGAAACAATTCAGGCAAAAGTTTACTGATTCCTAATGCTTTTGAATACTTTGGCAATGCAAGATCAATTCTTGTAAGTACAAAAAAGAAACCACTGAAGGATTTAAAGCAAGGAAGGCTGATTTGCAAAGAAACTTACTTCTGCTTTGGGAACTAGACTGAAAGTGAGAGAGTGAGAACGGGGAAGATTCTGTTACAGTAAACTAGATGGAAAAGATAATGGGCTGCTCTTTTTCGTTCTCTTTCCTCCGTTCCTCCACTTAGCTCTGTCCCTTAATTTTGAGGATTCCAGAGCTCAGCCTTTCCTCTTTCTACCTACATTCACTTTTTGGTGGTCAAGCCCCAAGGCTTTCACTATCAAATATTTCCCAGTAATTTGCAAAAGTCTGTTTTTCACCCAAACTTTAGGCTCAAGTGCCTATTTGATAGTTTTGCTTGGACATCTAACAAATGCCTCACACCCAAATGTTAGAGCTCCCAGACTCTTTCTCGTATGTTTTCCACTTACATTTCAGTAGATGGTAAATCCAAACGTTCAGTTGCTCAAGTGAAACTATAAAGTCACTTTTGGTTTCTCTCTTTTCTCAACCCACATTGCATCTCTTAGAAAATCCTCTTGGCTATACTTTCAAAAATATCCAAAATCTGAGACTTTCCCACAACATTAACTGTTAACACTCCTCTGAGGTAGTATAATCTTTGCTTGCATATAGTATGATGGCTTCCTAACGCGCCTCCCTCATTAGCTCTTTATACCCTATTTTCGGCCCAGCAACCAATATTTGTAAATATAAATCAGCATTCTGCTCAAAACCTCATAAGAACTCTCCATTTTACTCCACAGCTAGAGACCAAATGCCACAAAGCAATAACCCCTGGTGAATAGAGACTGGGTCAGTTTTAATATTGGTTAGTATTAGCTGCTACCTAATAAGTTACATCAAAACTTAGATTTAAACAATGAACATTTATTATCTCAAAGTTTCTATAGGTCAGGGCTGTAGTTGGGACATTTCTGTAGATCAGGCAACTTAGTGGGACATTCTGGCTGCAAGTCTCTCTTGGTGTTGTTGCTAAGTTTTCAGCTGTGTTTGTGGTCTCACTTGAGGAGCTGAGCAAGGACCCATTCCCCAAATCAAGCTAATGGATAGAGTATTCACTTCCTTGTGCCTGGGCCTCATGTATTCATGACATGTCATCTGTCTTCCTAAAAGGAAGTGATTAAAGAGAAAGGAAACATGTAAGAGTTCCCCTGACAGAAGCTTCAGTCTTATATAACCTAATCTTGTAACTGACATGTCATTATTTCCATTATATTCTAGAGACTAGAAGCAAGTCACTAAATCACAATGAAAGAGAGGAGAATTAAGCTCCATTTCTTGAGTACCAAGCTGCCCAGGTGAGAGTCTCAACCTCAATGAAATCATTGTTTTGTCCACTGGTGGAAGCATTCCTGCTTTTGAAAGGATTACTTCTAGATCAGCCAAGCTTAAAGTAAACAAAAGTAAACAGGAAACAAAAGTATAGTAGTGGATCACTAGGTGTAACAGTGAGAGGAGTCAGTCCCATTTCCATCTTTTGAGCTTGTGAAGGGCTTCCCTGGTGGCTCAGAGGTTAAAGTGTCTGCCTGGAATGCGGGAGACTCAGGTTTGATCCCTGGGTAGGGAAGATCCCCTGGAGAATGAAATGGCAACCCACTCCAATACTCTCGCCTGGAGATTCCCATGGAGGGAGGAGCCTGGTAGGCTACAGTCCATGGGGTTGCAAAGAGTTGGACACGACTGAGCGACTTCACTTTCACTTTCAATGCTGACTATACATATAGGTCTTTGATTCTATTACTATGCCTTTTCATATGAAGGATTTAAGCATCCTTGCGATTTTGGTATCCTCAAGGGTTCTGGAACCAACCCCCCATATCCATGGGACAATTGTATATACAGATTTTATTTTCTGTTTTAGATACATGAATAAACACCTACATGTTGATAGACATTATTTAGATGAAATCCCTTTCTTCCTTACAAAAAAATTCTGTAATAACGTATATTTGAAAAAAATCTGAAAAATAATGTGTGTATATGTATATATATATGTATATATATATGTCTTAGTATATATTTATATGCTACATGCTAAGTTACTTCAGTTGTGCCCAACTCTGTAACTCTATGGACTGTAGTCTTCCAGGGTCCTCTGTCCATGGCATTCTCCAGCCAAGAATACGGGAGTAGGTAACCATTCCCTTCTCCAGGAAATTTTCCCAACCCAGGGATAGAACCTATGTCTCTTATGTCTCCTGATTTGGCAGGCAGGTTCTTTACCATTAGTGCCACCTGGGAAGTCTCATATATGCATATATATCAGTATATCTGTAAAACTGATTCCCTTTACTGTACACCTGAAACTAACATGACATTGTAAATCAACTAGACTCCAATGAAAATGGAAAAAAAAAAGTATTTGGGGCACTTTTTTGTTTTCATTCAACAAGTATGTGATGAGTGCCTTCCTAGTACCAGGCACTATGCTAGAGGCAGGACTAGAGGAGTAAGGGAACAGTTAAATTATGGATCAGGCAGCCGCCTCAGCCTTCATGAACCTTAATTTAGCTGGGACGGATAGAAGCAAATTTGCAAGCTACAGTGATAAATGGTTGTCACAAAATCTTGGCTTCCTGCCACCAGGAACACAGACGTAGCCACAGCTTCTTTCCCCTTTGAAAATAATGATCTCACATAAAAAGAGCTCATGTTTTCAAGATAAAGGTAGAATAATATATTTGAGATAATATGAAAGACTTCCTAGTACCAGGCGCTATGCTAGAGGCAGGACTAGAGGAGTAAGGGAACAGTTAAATTATGGATCAGGCAGCCGCCTCAGCCTTCATGAACCTTAATTTAGCTGGGACGGATAGAAGCAAATTTGCAAGCTACAGTGATAAATGGTGATCACAAAATCTTGGCTTCCTGCCACCAGGAACACAGACGTAGCCACAGCTTCTTTCCCCTTTGAAAATAATGATCTCACATAAAAAGAGCTCATGTTTTCAAGATAAAGGTAGAATAATATATTTGAGATAATATGAAAGGAAGGTCAGGCTGGCATAATGGATTAGATGACAGAGAGACCTGTATTCCAGAAAAATTTTCTCTTTTAATCTCAGTCTTTTTTTATTGATAAAATATGATCTTAAGTTTTTGAAATTTCCTTTCTGATGAAATTTTGTGGCTCTGGAAACATGAAATGAATTAGTAAAGAATTGGATTCAGATATTACATTGTTTTCTATTGCTGCCATTTATAAATCACACAAATTTAGTGACCTTAAGCAGCACAAATATATTTTACATTTCTGTAAGTCATTAGTCTAATAATACAGGTCTCATTGGGCTAAAATCATGATGTTAGCTAAGCTGACTTCCCTTCTATAGGCTCTAGGAGATAATCTGTTTCCCTGCCTTTTCCAGCTCTTAGAGAACTCTCTGTCTCATTTTTATGTGTATAATTAAAATAAAATGCCTTTCCATGCACAAAAGAAAACAGCACTGAGATGTTAAATCCTCCCCATGCTGACAGCTCCCTCTAACCGCAGCTGGAAAATGTCCTTCACATTTAAGGACTCAGTGATTCCACTGGATCTATATTAGATATTCCAGGGTGAACTCCTTTTCTCAAGGTCTTTAATCTTAGTCATATCTGCAAATTCTCTTTTGCCTTATAAGGTAAGCTGTTCACAGGTTCTAAAGATTAGGATGTGGACACTAAGGGACTGTCATTTCTCCTCATAAATATTTGTAAACTAAATATTTAAATTCTGCTATCAATTGATCAGTGCATACATAAATACAGAGACATTTTAAACCAACTTCCCCAGAATGCATAGCACCTGTGACAGTCTAATAGTAGTTCCCTCAAATATGTCCACAATCTAATTAGTTAACACAAATTTGGACATATACTCCATGTGTCCCTGACAATGAGTTTGTACCACATGTCCAGACATCTATTTTTTTTTAATTGAAATATAGTTCATTGACAATGTTGTGTTAGTTTCAGGTTTATAGCAAAGTGACTCTGAAGTGTGTGTGTATGTGTATACGTATACCTATATATGTATATATATTCTTTTTCAGATTATTTTCCCCCTTATACAGTATTATAAAAACTGAGTATAATTCCCTGTGCTATACAGTAGGTCCTTGTTATTTCCCAACCTCCCAATTTACTCCTCCCTTTCATTCCCCAGACATTTATTTCTGACAGAGCTCTAATATGATTACATCAAAAGAGAAGGTAAAGATAATATTTCTTGACTTTTATGTATTAGAAGTATTCATTGTTTGGGTTGGCTGTCAGTTACACTATACCATAAGTTGCCAAATCTACCAGTTCCTTCTAACTGTGAAACTATTAAATGTCTTTCAGAATTTTAAGTTATCATCTAGTGATTCTAGTCCATGGACTTGTGTCCAAATAGGAAGACATTTAAATACTACATGCCATTCAGTTCAGTAGCTGAGTCGTGTCCGACTCTTTGCGACCCCATGAATTGCAGCACGCCAGGCCTCCCTGTCCATCATCAACTCCGGAGTTCACTCAAACTCATGTCCATCAAGTCAGTGATGCCATCCAGCCATCTCAGCCTCTGTCGTCTCGTTTTCCTCCTGCCTCCAATCCTTCCCAGCATCAGAGTCTTTTCCAATGAGTCAACTCTTCGAATGAGGTGGCCAAAATACTATATGCCATATGAACGCACAAAATAGATTAAATTTCAGGGATGTTAATTGCTATAAGCATCATATATCAACGCTTTGATTTGAGGGAAACAATAAAAATATTAATCTATTCCCTTATAAAACTGAAAGCAAATTGGTTAGAGTGCAATTATTTGAGAGAAAGTGATATGTCAGGCCCAAAAGTACTGACATATGTTAAGCAGTTGATAAATGAAAATAGATTCATTCATTTTAAATTATTTGATCAAAAAAACTATAAAGGGTAATATATAAAGGGTAATAATTCTTTATTTTTTAAAAAAGGAACATTTTTTCTTTCCAGAGATCAGATCTCAATTGAAATTTGCCTAAAATCAATTTGCCTAGCTTGAGTTTATTAATTTTCTTCCAACTTTTGAGAGGAGTGGAGGCATACATAAATTAACTACTTTCTCTTAATCTTCTGATTCTTGAGGTATATAGTATTTTTAAAACTAAAGTATTTAAAACTAAATCTGATATTTAACTTCTCTGGTAATGTAATTAAAATAAATTAAACAAAACAAATATTTATTAAAGTTCTACTACAAAATAAAGAAGCTTTGGGAGTTTCTGGCAGTCCAGCAGTTTGGATTTTGCGCTTCCACTTTGGGGGTATGGGTTCAAGCCCTGGTCTCCGGTTTGGGAATAATACCCTTAAGCCAAGCATTGTGGTCAAATAATAATAATAATAATAATAATAATAATAATAAAAGACAAACTTGCTTCACCGCTAATTTGCTACTTTGAAAGAATAGCAAATTGTATTATGTTTCACATTTAGGATCCAAAATTAAGTATGTGTATATGCTACTAGTTTTACTACTAATAAAGTGCTCTATCAAACTCTATAATCTTCATTCTGCAAGATGAATGGAGAAAGCATGGCAATAGTTGACCGTAAAAGCAATTCGGTTGTGCTTGACGCATAACAGTCTGTAATTCTGAGGATGAACGGATGCCATATGCAAGGTGAATTCCAGAAGCCAACCCAGGATGCATGTTCTGAATCCTAATGCCTCACGGGAGGTAGCTTTTAGGCCCTCCTTTTTGTGAAGAAAGCTGAAGAACAAATTTCTTTCATCTTCTTTCAGCTGCCTAGACCCGTTTCTAGGCACAGCTCCATATTTGTATAGTTTGGTCAGAAACCAAATATTGATATGAAATAAAATCTAGCTTTTCATAGTCAATATGGCCCCTGTATAATCCTCCATATGCCTTCTAGCTTCAGGGTAAATATACTTTGTCCTGGAAAAGGTAAAAGTCACGGGCAAGGCCATTACCACTCAGGAGGCCCGCCTGGCTGCGACCACTGTAACTTTCAGTCTGTGAAGCAGCCCCCTAAAACTTTTCAGTTCAATGCTTATAGGGTTGTCAATTAAGATGAGAAATTTGGCTGAGAAAATTGAAGCTATAACTGTTCCTGATATTCAGATAATTCTAATCTATTGTCCCAGGAAATGAAAATAAATGAACATGTTAGGTTGTGAAGCATTATTTCTTGTTGTTGGCTTTAATTTTTCCATTTGGCTGATAGATCAGTTGCTTTGAGATTGGAAGTTCAATTCTAAAAATAAGAGTTAATTATGGAAAACTATCCTGAAGAGTATTGTCAAAGATAATATAAATGATGTAAAAGTAGAGAAAAACATAACCTTTCTTCTGAATCTGACTTTCTAATATGCCCTGTCCTTCTAAAATACAATATATACTTTAATAAGAATTAAAAAATCCAATTTTAAACTGATTAATTATATTTGTAGAAATATTTTAAAGGGAATCTTTCCTAGTCTTTTTCAAGTAAACATTTATATATATAACTTTTGAAATATAACTTCCCATTGATATTTTTAAAGTCAGTTTTGAATACTTAAAGCAAAATGCAAATATTTAGACATGACAAAAATACTGTGTTAGGAAAAGTGCTTTGATATGTAACAAACTGCAAAAGCTCAGAAGCCTTTACCCAACAAAAGAGGCATGATTAAATGACAACTAAATGATATATTTATAATTAAAAAATGTACTTTAGAAAAATACTCACAACTTTACCCAATTTGATATTTGAAACTCAATTTTTTAATACTTCTGCAAAAATGCAGTGAAATTCTCATGTAAAGATCTACTCTTTTTTTTTTAAATTGAATATATTCAGTTTTCTTTTTTACTTTTAGAGCATCTTATAGCTGGGGAGAACTTTTGACCGAATGAACCATGACTCAGTTCGGCACTGGTGCTTGGCCTATTTGTCCTTGGAACCATTCCTTATGCTTCTTCTGTTCTGTTGGTTTCCTCATTCCACTCCCACTGTCATTGAACAGAAAAGCATTTTATATTCATAGGTTCCAGAGTCAGATGCCTTCTGGAAGTATTTGGCCTTTGGGAAGAACTGAAAGGAATCTCCTAGCATGGGCAGAATCTACTGCAAAGACATATTTTTGTTGTTGCTATTTGTCTTTTATAATTTTATTTATATATTTATTTATTTATGGTTGTGTTGGGTCTTTGTTGTTGTGTGAGGGCTTTTCTCTGGTTGTGGTGAGCAGGGGCTACTCTCTAATTTCGGCACACGGGCTTCTTGTAGTTGCTTCTCTTGTGGTCCATGGGCTCTTAGGGCACCCAAGCTTCAGTAGTTGTAGCACGTGGGCTCAGTAGTTGTGGCTCCTGGACTCTAGAACACAGGCTCAGTAGTTGTGGTGTATGGACTTGGTTTCTCTGCAGCATGTGGGATCTTCCTAGGAACTTCCTGGATCTTCCTGGATCAAACACAAATCTCTTGCATTGGCAGGTGGATTCTTTACCACTGAGCTACCAGGGAAACCCAAGGAATATATTTTTAGTTTCAAGTCTCTTAGAACAGGTTCACCTTGTTTCAAATTCTCCCTCTAGTGCTGACTCCTTGGTACAAATAATATAACCCTTTCCCTTTCTTCTCTAGCCCTTTGTCCTAGAGGTGGTCATGGTTTCCAGATAGCTTCCTGGTACGTTACCATTCCTTCTTTCCTTAGATTTTTATCATTTGGGTACCAAATTCTTGCACTATGTTCACTGTTTACTCTGGTGTAAATATTTGCAGTTGTTGTTTGTTTGTTTGTTTGTTTTACCATTCCTGATTAGTATTTAACTGTGTTCTATAACTAGAACTGTTCATTGTCTACACACTATGACATGGAATTTTTAAGGACTCCTTTGGATGAAGAGAGGGTTCTGAGTCCACATAAAATCTTTGAAATTCTCAACCTAAGTGCAAAATCCAAGTTCCCTACGTCCTTAATATCTTCCAGTTTCTATCCCTAACATGATCTGCCATCTTAATTCCTTGTTTCTGTCCAAAGTGAATGCTAGGAACTCTAGCCATGTGCTTTCCTGTGATCCTTTACATTTATTGATGCCATTGTCTCTTACTGAATACTATACATTTCAACTGTACATCTAGAAATCTAATCTGAAGTTCATGACCCTGAGCAAACACAGGAGATTCTTATTATTTGCAGATTTTATATTTGGAAATTTACCTACCCTCTAAGCATAGTATCACATCTCCACATTTTTTGGTGTGTGTGGTTTTTATGGGAGTGAGGGTGATTTAACTTTTCAAAATAGTCCCCAAGTGTAGCGCTGAAGGGCTGTCTGGTATTTTTAATTGCAAGAAGATTGGGATGCAACTTATGGAGAAAGTATATGTGTTGGATAAGCTTTGTTCAGTAGTGAATTTTATGCTGTTGACCACGAGTTCAGTGTTAATGAATCAACAATAGAACAGGTCCACCGACTTAGAATTTCTAAGTATCATTGACATTTATACACTATCATGTGTAAAATAGATAAATAGTAGGAAGCTTCTGTATAACACAAGAAGCCTACCTGCACTCTGTGATGACCTAGAAGGGTGGGATGGGAGTAGGGAGGAAGGTTTAAGAGAGAGGGTGTATATATATATAATATATGTGTACATATATATATATATAATTATGTCTGATTTGGATTGTTATATGGCAGAAACCAACACAACATAGTAAAGCAATTATCCTCTAACTTGAAAAAGAGAAGATTCTTACATATTAAATAAGGTGTCTTTAAACAGAAATACACATAAAACAAGGTTATGCTGATAAAAGTGTTGTGACCAGATGTTCAGGCTCAGTGTTCTCCTAGAAGCAGCGGTTTTGATATTTGCAAATTCAGTATTCATAGTGACTTCACTGAGCGTAATTAAACATAATGAGAAGCCACTCTACTTCCCTTTCTGGGTAGCTTCCTCTGATAACCCTTCCTTCCAACTTTCCCTTTATCCAAAACTTACTCCTTACCCTCTTCTGACTAAGTCATGCTTAAATATTGAGGGTGGATAATAGAACTGTCTCTTAGAGTTTTTGCAGAGAACAAATTCAAAGAGGCAAAACAAGCCATGAATAAGAGGGTAATCAAAGTCAGTAAGCCAGAAAGAAAGGACAAGGAGTGTGTCAAATAATGGAACCACAATGGAGTATTGAAAACTTACATTCAAAGTCAAAAGTGAGGAAGGCTCAGAGAAAATAATAAGCAAGGGTATTTTGGAAAAAGTCTTCAAGTAGTATTATTGAGTTTGAGCAGCTTTTATGTGCTCTTGATAAAATTTTTGTGAAACACTGGATGTATTAAAAGTGTCAGAGATTATGTACCTATATTATGTTTTTTAATGACCATATTATATGCTAACTATGCTGTAAGCTCAGAGTCTGAGACTGATTCATTTGTGTTAACATTTAGTAATCTCCCACACAGTATTCACTATAAATATTTCTTGAATAAGTACATGCAAGAATAGATTGTTGTATCTTCCATTATATAAAGGACCTAAGAGAAGCAGAAGATATTAAGAAGAGGTGGCAAGAATACACAGAAGAACTGTACAAAAAAAGATCAACAACAAAGTATGTTAGTAGTATCATTATTTACCGATGGGTATATTTTCTGGTAGTTTCTCCAGCTGGGTAAAACAGCCCTGTTTGATTCTGTATTAGTAGAGCAGTGGTGGAGAGAGTTATCAACTAGTGCAAGATATTTTTCTCTGATAGTTTTATCTTCAAATAATCCCATCTCTTGTTTGATGATTTTAAGCTCTTTAAAACAACTTCTTTTTAGGAACTACAAACTTTTTGTTGATATTGTTTTAGTTTTGTTTCAAAAGAAGTATTCCCAGTTTGTACTCAACTTTATTTTCTTTTGTATTCATCATGTGTAGATGAGACACTCATGTAGTCTTACCCACATCAGTTTCAAAACAGTCTTGTTCATGTTCTCCTTGTTTGAAGTCTTTGAATTGAAGTAAAATTATTCTTGCAATAGAAACTTTACGCTGTGGATTGTTTTCAACCCTCCCTTCTGCCAACTTGAAGCTGAAGGAGATTATAGAAGAATGCTTTTAAAAAGTGCAACTTTGTTCCTGTGAATTTTAGTGAAGTGATGTGATCAGTAAATCTAGAGCCAGACATCTTGGAATGTGAAGTCAAGTGGGCCTTAGAAAGCATCACTATGAACAAAGCTATTGGAGGTGATGGAATTCCAGTTGAGCTGTTTCAAATCCTGAAAGATGATTCTGTGAAAGTGCTGCACTCAATATGCCAGCAAATTTGGAAAACTCAGCAGTGGCCACAGGACTGGAAAAGATCAGTTTTCATTCCGATCCTAAAGAAAGACAACGCCAAAATGTATGCAGTTCAGGAAGCAACAGTTAGAACTGGACATGGAACAACAGACTGGTTCCAAATAGGAAAAAGAGTACATCAAAGCTGTATATTGTCACCCTGCTTATTTAACTTATATGCAGAGTACATCATGCTAATACTGGACTGGATGAAGCACAAGCTGGAATCAAGATTGCCCAGAGAAATATAAAAAAGTCTCAGCTATGAAGATGATACAACCCTTATGGCAGAAAGCAAGGAAGAAATGAAGAGCCTCTTCATGAAAGTGAAAGAGGAGAGTGAAAATTTTGGCTTAAAACTTAACATTCAAATACTAAGATCATGGCATTGGGTCACATCACTTCTTGGCAAATAGATGGGGAAACAATGGAAACAGTAACAGACTTTATTTTCTTGGGTTCCAAAATCATTGCAGAGGTGACTACAGCCATGATATTAAAAGATGCTTACTCCTGGAAAGAAAAGCTTTGACCAAACTAGATAGCATATTAAAAAACAGAGACATTACCTTGCCAACAAAGCTCAATCTAGTCAAGGCTATGGTTTTCCCAGTAGTCATGTATGGATGTGAGAATTGGACTATAAAGAAAGCTGAGTGCTGAAGAATCGATACTTTTGAATTGTGGTGTTAGAGAAAACTCTTGAGAATCCCTTGGTCCTTAAGGAGATCCAACCAGTCAATCGTAAAGGAAATCAGTCCTGAGTACTCATTGGAAGGACTGGTGCTGAAGCTGAAACTCCAATACTTTGGCCACCTGGTGCAAAGAACCGACTCATTGGAAAAGACTCTGATGCTGGGAAAGATTGAAGGCAGGAGAAGGCAATGACAGAGGATAAGATGATTGGGTGGCATCACGGACTCAATGGACATGAGTTTGAGCAAGCTCCGGGAGTTGGTGATCAATGGGGAAGCTTGGCATGCTGCAGTCTATAGGGTTGCAAAGAGTTAGACACGACTGCACTTCACTTTCACTTTTCAGTTTCATGCATTGGAGAAGAAAATGGCAACCCACTCCAGTGTTCTTGCCTGGAGAATCCCAGGGACAGGCGAGCCTGGTGGGCTGCAGTCTATGGAGTCGCACAGATTCCGATGCAACTGAAGCGACTTAGCAATAGCAGCAGCAGCAGCAGCAGCAGCAGCAGCAGACATGACTGAGCGACTAAACTAAACATATGCTCCATTAATGTAAAAACTTTTACTAGTTAACATTCTGATTATCAGAATAGTTTTTTATTGCTTAAGATTCACTTGCATAGCTGTGGCTGCTTTCTTTTAATTTTTGAAAGCTAGACAAACTCCTTGTTTAATCTAACATAAATCATGTATAAAGTCACCAGTATAAGTACTAAATAACTTGCAGTTATTTTTACAGGAAGTTTAGTAAACATAAAGCTTATTAAATTAGTTATTTTTAGTAGCTCATGCTTTAGAATTTTGAGTTTAAAGTTTAAGAAATTAACTTTAAAGAATTAACATGTTTATAAGGAAATGTTAATCTTTCTGTTGGTGAGTGCCATTACTTCATACTTGTACCTATCACATTTTTTAAAAAGCTTTTTGGCTTTAGAAAAAGCACTAAGTGTATATTAAATTTTAACCCAAAGTGATTGTTAATAAGAA
>SJYC01064186.1:0-19628 GCA_006408675.1 Madoqua kirkii | reverse complement strand
AATTTTTGGAAATAAAACATTATTTAGAAATAATAAAAGTAATAATTTAAAAATTAATTGCAACCATTGGTATAAACTTTAAAATAATGGTCAATAATCTAGGTATGAGTATAAAAGGGGGCCTTAATAAGAGAGATAAGATACCCAGATTCTTACATCACAACAAATCACCATCAATTCCTCTCTTGATAAAATATGGTAATTAATTATTTCATAATTTGTCTACCCTTCCTTTTTTCCATTTTATTTGCTACTTTTCTTGTTGAATCCCATTTTAGTCTTAATTATTTTGAAATGTTGTTATGATATTAGATGCTCTGGCCCACGTTCCCCAAATAATAGCTTTATTTTGCATTTTTCGTATTCTCCATATTTTATTTCTTCTTCTTTTTGAGAATCTCTCAGGTCACCACTCATGGAACTTTGATCGCTTCAGTTAGAACTGTGCATGCATCAAACCAGAGCAATTCGGACCCATTATAATACATTGGCTGTTTATTACGATAAAACAGGATTTGCCATACTCCATTCTCTGGGTGTTAGATCCCTGGGTTGGGAAGATCCCCTGGAGGAGGGAACAGCTACCCACTCCAGTATTCTTGCCTGGAGAACTCAATGGACAGAGGAGCCTCGCAGGCTACAGTCCATGGGGCCACAAAGAGTCAGACACAGCTGAGCGGCTTTCACTTCACTTCACATCCTCTAGGCATGGGCAGGCTACCTCTATGTGGACGCTCATTCACAGACACACACACAGCAAGCAAATGCAATTTTAATTTGATTAAACAATATTCACACTTATTAATGCTTTACAGTCTGATATTTTCTAACCTAATTCTCCTTTTTCTTTAATTTTTACTTGTTTCTAAAATGCTATCCCAGCCCTCTCTGTTGATTTTATAATACATTAATAGGTCTTGATTTGGGAAATATTCCTCCAGAAGAATGGTAATTTTCTTTCAGGTTCTAAAGAGAGAGATCAGAAAGAGGATTTCTTGAAGGAAATAAATCTTGATACTGGCCTTGAAAGATGGCTGAGAACTGGTTGTACAGAGTAGGGCAGCATCACAAAAAAGACTAAATATCCATCAAGATATATGGATTACTTTGTAAAGTCAAACAGCTAATAACATTTGGCATATAGTAGATTTTTAATAAATACTTGTATGAACAAATGGATGTTCAAATGTTTAATTTCAAATAAGACTTAATAAAAGTGATAGAGAAAATGAAAATATACATACCTCCAGTGGCTCAGTGATCAAGAATCCACTGCCAAGCAAGAGACTCTGGTTTGATCCTGGATTGGGAAGATCCCCTGGAGGAGGAAATGGCAGCCCACTCCAGTATTCTTGGCTGTGAAGTCCCCTGGAGAGAGGAGCCTGGTGGGCTAAAGTCCATGGGGTCACAAAAGAATCAGACGTAGTGACTAAACAACAAAACTCCAAATGTAGATATTTCAGTTCAATTAAAAATATGTTTTTCTCTAGCCTAATTACAACTTGTATGTAGCTACTTCTATATGCTTTTTACGAACTGAAATCAGTGAAGAGAGAGAATTGGAAAGAAGCATAAATCTTAAAAACTCAAAAGAGAAAAGCAAACTTTGCCTGACTCAAATCTTGAGAAGGATTAGGAAGAATGAAAATACTCTAAAAAAGGGGAAGTCAGTTGCACTTCACTCTTCTTATTGACAGATCATTAAAATCTTAATAAAATGGGTCCTTTCCAATCACCTTGAGGAAAGACTTCTTCCTAAATAAGGACACTTTTATATCGTGGCCTAAGAATTTTTGACAATCCTAGGATTTTAGCTAAAAATGCTGTTTTTATTATTAATTTTCACTGCCTTGTCTAATAATGAATTCAAAATGACATCAAAATTTGGAATTTGATTACATTTCCACTGTGGATCCTGGGCAGACTTTTCTGGTGATTAGTGGGATATCAAATTGAAGATTGTTGATATGTTTAATTTGGGGCCTGTATCTCAAATATGTTCTGCTCCTACTTCTGACATAACCAAGTCAAATAACTCAAAATATTTCATCCATTTTACTAGCATGTTTCACCCATTTTCTGCATATGGAAGTTCTAATTATGCTTCAAACCAATTTAATAAGAGATTCATGAAGCCCTTTTTGCAGAGCATCTCTAGGCTTTTGCAACAGTTTTCAAATTGTTCTGTCTTCCTTCCGTATTCTTGCACTTCACTCTATGTTCTTCCAAACCAGTAAAATCTGTCCTCTAGAGAGTTAGAATTAAGGGATGAGCACTGAGGAGTATCCATTTAAAAGCAGAAAAAAGACAGGAAGAGCCAGGATAGTGGGATCAGTAGAAACCTAATGGGAAACCAAGGATTGATACATCATCCAGGCTGGAAGACACAGTACAGCGAGTGATAGCAAAAACCCTGCACACTTTGGATGACCAAAGGGTAGTAGGTTCAACAGAAAAATGGGAATTGACGCCAGACTGCAAAGAGATGAGGAATGTCTCTTCATACCCAGCACGCTTCCTTGGTACTGATCCTTCTATCCTGCCATGTTCTGTTACGTTAATAGTTGCCTGTTCATAGTCTCTGTCTATGAGATATGAATGTTTTATGAAAAGTCCACTTTTTTTCACCTGTTTACCCCTTGTATGTGGCAGTACATATGTATTTCATTTATTTGGATTTCTGTTAACTTCAAGTCACTTCTTTATTAATTTGTTCTCACACACTTGTGTGCTGTGCTATGTCACTTCCGTCATGTCCCACTCTTTCTGACCCCATGGAGGCCGTCAGGCTTCTCTCTCCATGTCATTCTCCAGGCAAGAAAAGTGGAGTGGGTTGCCATACCTTCCTCCAGGGGACCTTCCTGACCCAGGGATTAAACCTGTGTTTCTTATTTCTCCTGCGTTGACAGGTGGGTTCTTTTGCCCTGTTAATAACCCTAGCACTCAAGAAGCTGAATAGGGCTGTGCCAGTGAGCTTCCCTGGTGGCTCAGAGGGTGAAGCGTCTGCTTACAATGAGGGAGACCTGGGTTTGATCCCTGGGTTGGGAAGATCCCTTGGCGAAGGAAATGGCAACCCACTCCAGTACTCTTGCCTGGAAAATCCCTTGGACAGAGGACCTTGGTAGGCTATAGTCCATGGGGTCGCAAAGAGACAGACACAACTGGGCGACTTCACTTTAGTGAGAGCAAGATCATAGGGTCTTCAGCACAGCTTAGAGGCTGTGGCAACTCTATCAGAGGTCTCTAGTTCCTTTTGCTTACCCCTGAGGCCATGTGCCTCATCATAAGTACACTGAAATATCAAAGAATATTTTTTACCACATCTGCCATTGCTCTTTAGTTTTGATTAAGGTGATTTCATTTGTGGAACTAACAAAACTACAAATTTAGCCAATATTTTAATATCTTATAAACTTTTAATTTCCATGCATCAAAGAGGGGATGCAATGTTATCCAACTCTTCTATAATTGAGAAAAAATTATAATAATTTTAATTGGAAAAACTAAATATAAGTTGACTATAAACCTAATGAAGCTGGCAGTAAAAACATTCTACAAAACATCTATTTTGGATTTGGAAGAAATAAATTGTAGCTATCCAAGTGAAAGTCGCTCAGTCATGTCCAACTCTTTGTGATCCCATGGATTGTATAGTCCATGGAATTCTCCAGGCCAGAATACTGGGGGAGGTAGCCTTTCCCTTCTCCAGGGGTTCTTCCCAACACTGGGATCAAACTCAGGTCTACTACAATGCAGACAGATTCTTTACCAGCTGAGCTGCAAGGGAAGCCCATAGTTATCCAAAGCCATGAGTTAAGTAGAAAAAAGAAGGAAGCAAACTCAGATAGGCCACGCTGGGAGAAAAATAATGATTTTAGATAAGTTAGTCTTTTCTAGTTCCTTGAATAAACAATTTTTATAAAGAGGGATACAAGCTTCATGAATGTTCCCTCTCAAATGTTTTATAACAATTAAAAGAAGTTCTGAAAGTATATTCCCTTTAGATACCAAGCTGCTCCTTTTTTCCCTTCCTACATGAGGTTCTATAAAATTGCTGAATAATAAGAGATGCAATTTTCTTAGCCTTTTGACTGCTCCTGTTTATTTCTCATCTTGGTAAAGTGGGATATGATTCATTTCCTGATCACATTCTTTAGCATCCACTAATGTTTACCATCATGTCATTGCCTTGGTTGTTGGGTTACAGGATCCTGATGTTTTTTGTTTTGTTTTTTTTACTTCTGCTTTTCCCTTAGGTGAAGTTTCTGTGTACTATAGCCTACCACTTATCTTTTTATATTCTTTGCCAAGTAAAAATCACATAGCTTGCTACACTCTTCTCATTTTTGAATTTTCACCCTTTTATTGATCCTTTTATCCTACTTTATTGATTTTGCTGCATTTTTAAATTGTTTTCCTTATAGCTTTTATTTTTGTTTCTATACATGCAAGAATATTACTGGGCCCACTTTTCATCAGTCTTGTGACAGAACATTCAGTAATTCAACAAAGCCTCTGCTGACGATGGCTTTTATAATTTAAGAATTTTCTCATCTTCTGAATATGGTTTTTTCCATGAATTTGGCTTAAATTCCCTTTGTCACATTTTAATATTTTAAGAAATAGCTATCTTCTTACCAGTGTGTAAGTCTTTGTGTATTCAATAATCTTACCTGAATTCTTTTCCCTTTCTCCATGTTTTTATTAAATTATAAAACAAAAATTATATATTCATATAAAAATCATGGCCTTCTTCTAGTGGAAGATATAGATATGTTTGTCACAGAGCATCATAAAAAAATCTCTAAAACTACACAATCTATTGACAGAAATCAGATAGCTAACAGGCAGCTGATCTATAACTCAAAATCAATATTTGAAACTAAAAATGTAGCTATTTATAAAAACAAATATTTACCCATATGGTTAATTTTAAAATTATTGAAGGAATTAAAACTGATTCTTTTCAATCCTTCCAATTCCACTTTCCTAGATTACAGCTGCTAAGAGCTGTATATCCTTCTCCACTTTCTCTGCTTATACAGATATGCCAATATGCATATCAATACACATATCTATTTATACAAATCTCTCTTTCCATACACATGTATGGGTATAATTGCTGTTGTTCAGTCTCTAAGTTGTGTCCAAGTCATATCCAAATTGTGTCCACCTTTCTTCAGCCTCATGACTGCAGCACACGAGGCTCCTCTGTCCACTATCTCCTGGAGTTTGCTCAAATTCACATCCCTTGAGTTGGTGATGCTATCCAACCATCTCTTCCTCTGCTGCCTGCTTCTCCTTTGGCCTTCAATCTTTCCAAGTATCTGGGTCTTTTCCAATGAGTCAGCTCTTTGCATCTGGTGGCCAAAGTCTTAGAGCTTTAGCAACAGTCCTTCCAATGAATAGTCAGGGTTGATTTCCTTTAGGATTTACTATTTTGATCTCCTTGCTGTCCAAAGGACTCTCAAAGAATTTTCTCTGACACTACAGTTCAAAAGCATCAGTCCTTTGGTGCTCAGCTCTCACATCCATACATGATTACTGGAAAAAAACTGTAGTTTTAACTATATAGACCTTTGTTAGCAAAGTGATGTCTCTGCTTTTTAATATGCGGTCTAGGTTTGTTATAGCTTTCCTTCCAAGGAGCAAGTGTCTTTTACTTTCATGGCTAAAGTCATCATCTGCAATGATTTTAGAGCCCTAGAAAATAAAATTTGTCACTGCTTCCACTTTTTCTCTATTTGCCATGAAGTGATGAGACCAGATGCCATGATCTTAGCTTTTGAATACTGAGTTTCAAGCAGCTTTTTCACTCTCTTTTTTCACCTTCATCAACACGCTTTTTAATTCCTCTTCACTTTCTGCCATTAGAGTGGTATCATCTGCATTATCTGAGATTGTTAGTATTTCTCCCAGTAATCTTGATTCCAGCTTGTGAGTCACCCTGCCTGGCATATATTTATACATATTTCTTATTATATATCAGCATGTAACTTTTTTTTACTTAAAAGTGGTTTATTCCATATGGTATATTTCCTTTAAGAAGATACATAGTGCATTGATGATACATTGAATTGCTTCAAGTCTTTGCTAATACAAGCAATATTACATTAAATTCATATATATATATGTACAGGTCTGTGTGTATGTCTATATATACCTACCAATAATCATGCATAATATGCTACTATTAATGTATTATAATAGGAATGGTTGGATCATGAGATATATATTTTTACATTTCTATCTTTGTTCCTAATAGTTTCTGATTTTAGAAATAAATATAAATATAAGTTTTTGATTCCCAAATCACATTCTAATTCTCTAAACTCAAAACACATTAAGAATTTTCACCAACTTTGTCCCCATATTGATTTGTGCTAACTCCTCTCTCTTTTTCTATGGATTTTAATATCATCCACACTTTATTGATTTTTGCAGCAATGGCTTTAGCATAGTACCTGCATATTAAAATCCAATCTTGTTTCTTCTTACTTTGTATTACCATTAATGTAATCTTATCAAAGAAAGCCATGCCTATCCTTGGTTTATCTGTTGTCTCTGTACTACATTTTTTCACATTTATTCTTCATTTTTACTCATGTTTGCTCAAGAATGATTCTCATTCAGCTAAGAATTACATGAACAGTTTTGTTTCTTTAATTTCCTTCATCTATCTGCACAGAGACCACAATCGCGCCTGGCAGCCTGTGTCCACGTTTAATCAACCATTTAGTGAAGAAGGCATTTGGAAAATGAAGATTATAATTAAACGTTTCACTTTACCTGCAGTGGCTTTGATTACACTGGGCCTTTGGCCAAGTCACCTGTATGACCTTGCTTTTTGGCAGTAATAAGAAGGTAATGTCTGTGAAATGAAATAAAACTGTTGCTTTCTCTCAGCTCCCTTGAAAACTCAGACCTATAAACCATTCAGATGAAGATTAAAGTCTTACTAAAGAGAAAAGAAAAACTGTCTGTGAAACTTGATAAGCTTCAGATCAATATATGTCCTTTTTTAAAAAACTGAACATATTTTATTTTCCACCAACTTTGGACTTTATATCTTATAAACAAACCAAACATTTCTTATAGGTTCACCTTAATGGATTTTAGTTCTAATGCTGAGCACTATGGATTCACTTTCAAAGTCCACGCTCTCTGCAGTGTTATCTTTTTCTCTTAATACATACACCATTTTGACCCAGATTGATCAGTGGAAGTACCCTCTGCCTGAGCAAGAATGCAAACAATTTTTCAATTTTATTTTTTTATCATATGGATGTTACCTTGCCACCTGCACACCTGTGATTTACAGTATTTGACTCCCACTTTAATCAAGAACACAAAATGCTTAAACTCCAGATAGTCATTGAGAGATTAACTGTCTTATTTGATAAGGAGCCAAGTTTATTTCTGAGCTAGATAAAACAAAATGTATAAAGTAGCCATTTCTTTGATTTTCTAAGCTTCATATATATATAAAACTGCAAAGCTATCCACCGAGATTATTCACTTGTATTGCCCTTCAAATGACTTCAATAAATGGTAATTTAAATAATGCAATGTAAAGAGGCAGTCATCTAAGAAAATATTTCTGCATCATCTACCAAAATACTCACATTTCTATCTGACCCAAAGCATATTGTTTTACCTTGCTAAGAAGACACAAATTTCTAGGGGGCAAAATTAAAGTCTAGATGACACAGTTTTAAATTTTTCTAATGTTCTACTTCTATTATTTTATAATGTCATATATTACAGAAGCTTTATTCAGACTAAAAAAAATGAGAAAACTTGTATAGTCTAAAAAACTGAATGCTTCCTTTAATTAGAAAATAGTTAGAAAATCACCCATTGTGCTTTCTGTCCCCATTGACAGCTACGAAGCTCTCAATCAAATTTTATGTTCAGTTGCTATGGTTTTCTATTCCCAGCTTCCTGGCATAATATCTACCAGGTCTTCTCTTGGCTTATTTTTTTTTTACATGAACTTTGCCTATAGTACATGTATTTTACTCTCATCACCTCAGATCTTTTGAGACTTAGGTGCAACATAAATCTATTTTCACTTCGACCATCCAGCTAAAATTGTTTGATTTTTTAAGTTTTTTAATTGAATATTTCTGTACAGACTTTTAAATAAATATTTTGCCTGATTAAAAAATTCTATATTTTTAATATAAAAATGTTGGATAACTCCAAAAAGTACACAAAAGAAAATTTAAATTATCCATAACTTTTGTGATTTGTTTGGTCGTTAAAAAAACATAAACCTACTTAAACAAGCTAAAGCCATGAGGGACACCGTGCACATATACAGGGGCTATCATGAAACCAGAAAAGAAAAGGCAGATGACGCTCAAAAGGGAAGAATCAGGAGCTATGGGTCTGATTTCCCCCCCCTTTTTTGTCAGCCTTAACTCCTTTCTCTAAATTTGGCTTTGCTGCTTTGGTATACATTCCCAGATGGCAAGAGTGGTAAATAATCTGCCTGCCAATGCTGGAGACAAAGGAAAGATTCAATCCATGGATTGGGAAGATCCCCAGAAAAGGAAGTAGCTACGCCTGGAAAATTCCATGGATAGAGGAGCCTGGTGGGCTACTGTCCATGGGCTGCAAAGAGTCGAACATGACTGAGTGACTGAGCACATATGTATGTAGTTAAAAAAAAAATAACAGAACCAGTCTTAATTTTATCATGAATTCTGGTTTCAAATTCTGAAGGACAGAGGAATTACTTGACTTAGTCTGAATCAGGAGCCTGATCTTCAAAAGCAGCTGTAGTTAATAGATTTCAAATAAGGGAGTGTGGGAGATCCAATTAACTCTCCAGAGATAACGAGAACCCCCAGTCTCCTTACTGCACAAGTCACTGTTTTATCTATATTTTTCCAAATTTATTTTTTATGGTCACTTTATGAATATAAGTGATATTTAAGGTTTAAATTCTATAATGTCAATTTAACTGTAGCATAAACATTTTGTTTTCTTGTTACTAAAAACAAACCAAAACCCACATTTTAGGACACACAATTTTCTGTTACTTCATAGCAAATAGGGCTTCCCTGATAGCTCAGTTCGTAAAGAATCTGCCTGCAATGCAGGAGGCCCCAGGTTAGATCTCTGGGTCAGGGAATTTGCTGAAGGGATAGGGTACTCATTCCAGTATTCTTGGGCTTCCCTTGTGGCTCAGCTGGTAAAGAATCCACCTACAATGTGGGAGGCCTGGGTTCCTTTCTATACAAAAAAATACATATAACTATACAAATCTGCCAGGAAAAACAAAAGCAAAAAATACAGCCCTCTCAGGAATGTAATTACAATTCACGCAAAAATCAGAATGGCAAAAATGTTTCCAGCATCTGTGAAAGAGAAGTAATTTCCTAAATACAAAAAGTTTTTTTTTTTTTTATGATGGACCATTTTAAAATCTTTATTGAACTTGTCAAACTATTGCTTCTGTTCCATGTTTTGGTTTTTTGGCCACAAGGCATGTAGGATTTTACTCCCAGACCAGGGGTCAAACCCATACTGCCTGCACCAGAAGGCAAAGTCTTCAACATTGAACCACCACAGAGGTTCCCCCAAAGAGTATTTTTAGTAGAATATAAAAAGACTAACTGAAAAATACACAGTACACTAGAGGAAGTCAGTTTCAGTCATATTTAAACAATGAAAAATTTAAAAATGAGATTCTGCCATTTACTTGTTATAGTGGCAAATATCAGATAATCTAAATGTATTAGCTTTCTATTGCTGTTGTGGCAAATTGTCACAAACTGAGTAGCTTAAAACAACACACATTTATTTATTTATTATGTTACTCTTCTGGAGGTTAGAGGTCTGAAATGAGTTTCATTGAGCTAAAGTTCAAGACTTGGCAGAATTGTGTCCTTTTTGGAGACTCTAGGGAAGAATCTGTTTCTTGGCTTTTTTCAGCTTCTAGAGGCTGCCCACATTCCTCAACCCATGGCCCCAGCCAGCATCTACATCAATACAACCTCTTTCCTCCTCAATTCTCCTTCTCTTCTCCCTTCACTTATAAAGACCCTTGTGTTTGCATGGCATCCACTTAACTAGTCCAAAACAGTCTCCCATCTCGTAATTTTTAACTGGATCACACCTGCAAAGTCCTTTATAAGTCCCTCTTATAAGTAAGATAATATATTCTCAGATGCTGGAGATTAGAACGTGGATGTCTTTGGAGGAACATTATTTTGATAGCTATTACTTTGATAGCACCCCAAAATGATAAGGTTGTAAGGAAACAGAAAAATTGATGCAATTTTTAGTAGATCCATTTTATAACCCTCAAATTAAAATCCCACAAACACTTTGACTCAGTAGGAAACCATACATCATCCTACTTTTGAATCCTATATCTACACTCTTAGTTCGGTTCAGTTCAGTCGCTCAGTTGTGTCTGGCTCTTTGCTACCCATGGACTGCAGCACATCAGGCTTCCCTGTCCATTACCAACTCCTGGAGTTTACTCAAACTCATGTGCAAGATGTGTATAAGAGACAGACTTTGACTCAGTAGGAAACCATACATCATCCTACTTTTGAATCCTATATCTACACTCTTAGTTCGGTTCAGTTCAGTCGCTCAGTTGTGTCTGGCTCTTTGCTACCCCATGGACTGCAGCACATCAGGCCTCCCTGTCCATCACCAACTGCCAGAGTTTACCCAAACTCATGTCCATTGAGTCAGTGATGCCATCCAACCATCTCATCCTCTGTCATCCCCTTCTCCTCTTGCCCTCATCTTTCCCAACATCAGGGTCTTTTCAAATGAGTCAGCTCTTCCCATCAGATGGCCAAAGTATTGGAGTTTCAGCTTCAACATCAGTCCTTCCAATGAACACCCCAGATTGATCTCCTTTAGAATAGACTGGTTGGATCTACACTCTAGAAAGATTAAAAAAATAAGTACAAGGAAGTTTGCTACAGCATTGTTTGTAGTAGGTAAAATTTTTAAGAATTAACTATTCACTGATCAGGGAGTCTTTAATAAATTATAATAAGTCTGTGTAATTGTTTTCAATATGTGTATAAAATGTTGTGGAATATCTTTATGTCTTAATATAAAAAACTTGAAATATAGAACCAGTTGCAAATGTCAAGTTACATATTTCTGTTAACATGACCTTATTTAAAAATAGGGTCTTTGCAAATGTAATTAAGTTAAGATAAGGTAACACTGATTAGGTGGGCCTTAACCTAATATGACTGAAATCCTATAAGAAGAGAGAAATTTAAGGACAGAGACAAGCAGAATGCTATAGACAATGAGGCAGAGATGAGAGTGATATAGTTGGGAACTGAGGATTGATGGCCGCTACCAGAAGCTAGAAGAGGGAGGATTTCTTCCTTACATTTTCAGGGGCAACATGGCTCTGCTGACACCTTGATTTGGGGCTTCTGGACTTTAGAAGTGAGATAAAACATTTTCATTCTTTAACATCACCCACACACACCCACATGCACACACATAGAATCCCATGATCTCACATTTGTGAAAAAGTTTTGTTTATTTTACATACTTTTCTATGGGTTTTTTTTTTTTGGTGTGTGTAGTAAGCAAGGATTAATTCAATTACAAAACCAAATATAACACAATGTTATACCACTCACATTTCTTAACATTCTGTAAGCAGAGGCATTGGCAACTTTTTGTGCCAGACTATTCTTTCAAGGATATTTGTATAGTGAACAGCCTTAGAAGGCAGAAATAATGTCTCTTTCCAAAGCAGAGGACAGATTTACTTACTGTCTATATAATAAAAATAATGTCTCTCTTCTGGTACAAAGATTGAGATAATTGGTTGCTGTCTCCTTATGAAAGATTGAGGTTTCCCCAACTCTGGATTCTCCAGCTGTGAGACAGACTCACTGCATGTTCAGGACCCCTCTGTAATCACCTGTGCCTCACCCCAGTGGACTTGGTGGGGACAAAGGGAAGAAGCGCTGAGGCAAGCATAAGGCTTGTCCTGCTTGCTGTACCTTGAGTAAAAAAGTCCTCTGTCTCCAACCCCAGTGGCTGCACCTTCTGCCAGGGACCATGAAACTGCAGGTTCAGATGTTGATTTCCAAGCATAGAAAAACCTCTTCAAGGCTCTTGACACAAAATTCGATTAAAATAAGATGCACAAAATTGTAACCTAAGTTATATAAAAATTGACTTTATAAATAAATTTTACATTTGACGTGCAAAGTTAAATGAAATACCCTGAATGATCAAACTGCTCATTAGGAGAGAAAAAAAGGAGCATTTAGCATCCAAGCGATTGTTGGTATCCCAAAAGAAGTTCACTTAAAATAGTCTCTGACATACGTTAGCGTTTTTGTTTAAATGTCTCAGAAACCAACATCCCCAACTATTACCATTATATTGGGGAAAAAAACTATGTAGAAGTAGAATATAATATAACAATAGACTATTTGAAGGGGTGTTGGAGAAGACTCTTGAGAGTCCCTTGGACTGCAAGGAGATCCAACCAGTCCATTCTGAAGGAGATCAGCCCTGGGATTTTTTTTTTTTTGGCAGGAATGATGCTAAAGCTGAAACTCCAGTACTTTGGCCACCTCATGCAAAGAGTTGCCTCATTGGAAAAGACTCTGATGCTGGGAGGGATTGGGGGCAGGAGGAGAAGGGGATGACAGAGGATGAGATGGCTAGATGGCATCACTGACTTGATGGAAGTGAGTCTGAGTGAACTCCAGGAGTTGGTGATGGACAGGGAGGCCTGGTGTGCTGTGATTCATGGGGTCGCAAAGAGTTAGACATGCCTGAGCGACTGAACCGAACTGAACTGAATATAAGGAGCATCAAAATTTCATGTATTCTACAAAAAGACAATTCAGATTTTGGGGAAGTTATAGTAAGAGATTCTTAAAGACTATAGGACAAGAGTCATTTTAAAAACTATTACAGAAACTTTAAATAAGAAACAAACTTTGTATTATTAACATTGGATTTTTAAAAATTATTTGCATACTTTGTATATTGAAAATGCTTTCTGCTTTTATGACCAGTAGTAACATCGAGGGCTTGAAAGAATTAAAATTAAGTGGTCTCATTGACAATCTGCTTCCTTCTTCATCCATTTTTACGAATTCTCAAGAGCCTACTTAGGACATTTCTCATTTGGCTGGTACCAATCTGAGAAAAATTGGAATGATTTTTTTTTCTCCACAGGGCCAAAGAGACGTTAAGCAGGGCAGCTCTGAATCTTAGTTCAAAATTTCCTCTGATAATAAGGACGAGAGATTGTGCTCTTGTATGTGGGAGCAAATAGTTGTCTGCAGTCACTGGTTGATCTGCAGTCACCTGTCTCTCTTTTTCTTCAATTTCTACTTTGTTCAGTCAGATCATCTCACTTCCTTGGTCCAAAGCCGCACACTGGAAGATGGTCAGAGTCTTACAAATCTTAGATCACTGACATGGTCCTACATGACCTGGCCACTCAGCTCTGTCTTCACTTCCATTTTCCCCAAAAGCAAGCCTGAAAAAATGCTTACAAGCAAGAAGTTTACTTGGGGAAGAGATTCCAGAGGAGCACAGCGAGAGAACTAGAGACAGCAAAATGGAGAAGCATGACTAAGGGCGTATTATGGAGGTGGTTTTCTCCGTGGGCAATGGCAGCTATATCCTGCCAGGCTCCTTTGAGGTCACAGGTCCTCTGTGCCTGCGTGTGATGGGGGAAGATTTATTCATCAGCAGTCACAGCCCATTAGTCATGGGCTGCTCCGGGGGTGATACCTTGGCACTTCAAGATGTGTTCAGGAGGCAACAGAGCAAAGCAGAACCTACAGGTGTCCTCCCACCAGGTATCTCTAGGTACACAGTGATACAGGCCCTGCTTGCTCACTGAAGCAGCAATGGTCAGACCTATCGAGGGACAAGACCAAGAAGATGTAAGTATTCACGGCACTCACCCACCCTGCCACCCACACAACCCCTCACTGAGCTCCTTTCTGCTATTTTCCCTTTATTTGGCAGTCCTTCACCAAACCAGGCACCACCTGCCTTAAGGCATATTTGCTTTAACTTTTCTGTCTGTGTGAAATGCTACTTCCCTAGGTTTCTTCAAGTCGTTGTTCAGATTGCATTTCTAAAAGACAGATACTGACTGCTTCCATGAAAATCACAACAATGCTCTTCCCCCTCTGCCCTACACCCCATAGTGCTGGAAAAAATTAATACACAGAAATCACACGTCCTGTATCCGTAGCAGAGCCCAACAGAAAGAAAAGCTCCTTGGACTCAGTCAGTGAAAACTCACAGCCTCTTTGTGTGTTACAGCCCTCCCAACTTCCCTTTCCCCTTTAGAGAAGTCTTCTTCCTTTGTGAGGAGAGGATTTGCAAACTCTGATTTGCAGTTCTCTGCTGATGTTGAATGGGGCTTTCCTGGTGGCTCAGATGATTAGAGTCCACCTGCATTGCAGGAGATCTGGATTCGGTTCCTGAATCGGGAAGATCCCCTGGAACAGAGAATGACTTCCCACTCCAGTATTTTTGCTTGGAGAATTCCATGGATAGAAAAGCCAGTTGGGTTACAGTTCATGGAGTCACAAAGAGTCAGACACAACTGAGCAACACACACACACACACACACACACACACACACACACACACTGATTTTGAATGCATCCATCTTTGCTGGAGAAATATCTGTCAGTCTGTTTGTTTCAAGTCAACACTCTCAAACCTTCACAGCTTTGATCCCTCACAAACTCAATCCCTGAACCTTTTTGTTTTTTTACCTCTTGGCAATTATTACCTTTAAATTTACCTTCTCGCTTTTTACTTGTGTTCATCATTTATAACGTGCCCTCCCATCCCTGATCTATAGAACTGAAGAAGGAATTCACAGGGCCTGGACTCCACCTTAGGCCTGTTCATGCTGATCATGCTGGCCACCTTTCCAATGGACTCTGGACTCTGTGTTTAGTGCCTATGAAAACAGCAACAGAAGGATAGACCCCCTCCAGACGGGGAGACCTTGAAGATCGTATCCAGGTTACGCATCGCCTGAGAGAAAACATACACTAATCACCCCTTCCTCCAGACAGGCCATCAATTTTTCCATATCTATTGGAATGTAACCTTGGATTTATTGATTATTGACTAATTGAGCACATGAGCACATAACACGTGCATGATGGGATTGTATTTGTTATTGGGATTGTATTTTCCTTGGTTTATGTAAGTCTCAAGGAATTTGGAGTGGTGGGTTCAGACACGTATACCTGGGGTATAAAAGATTTGCACAAATGCTGGTTGGGGTCCTTGGCTAAGAGGAGACTCTGAAGGGCCTGGACTCCACCTTAGGCCTGTTCATGCTGATCATGCTGGCCACCTTTCCAATGGACTCTGGACTCTGTGTTTAGTGCCTATGAAAACAGCAACAGAAGGATAGACCCCCTCCAGACGGGGAGACCTTGAAGATCGTATCCAGGTTACGCATCACCTGAGAGAAAACATACACTAATCACCCCTTCCTCCAGACAGGCCATAAATTTTTCTGTATCTGTCGGAGTGTAACCTCAGGCTTATTGATTATTGGCTAATGGTTTGACTGTTTGAGCACATGAGCACATAGCACGTGAATCATGGGGTTATTGGGACTGTATTTTCCTTAGTTTATGTAAGTCTCAAGGAATTTGGGGTGGTGGGTTCAGACACATGCACATGGGGTATAAAAGATTTTCACAAATGCTGGTCGGGGTCCTTGACTAAAAGGAGACTCTGCCTTGGGCCCGCTGGTGTAATAAACTGCACTCCACTATCTGCATTGTCCTTCTGAGTGAGTTTGTTTCCCGGAATGCGTGGCTACAACAGAATAGGGGCTCTTTGACTTATTAACTAATAAACATTTTAAGCAGTCTTTGAGGGCAAATTCTGTCTTTTTGTTTTATACGTTTTGATTCAGATAATTACTCAGGTTCAAAAACTGGAAATCAAGGAACAAAAGGACTTACCTTTCTGCATTAACTGTTATATGTTAATTCTCTTAGAGGTGGTAATCAAAGTGCTCAAGATTAGAAAATGATGATGCTTAAATTTAAAGCAAATTGCACTTTTGTGAACCTTCTAATGGCACCAAGTGCAAATCTCTTGTAATTTAAGTCATTTTCTCCTTATTATAAACCATAGGTCACTTGATGAATACTTAATGTTAAAAAGGTGACTGCATAGTTTAATAATAGCTAATCAACAGCTATAAGAAAATAGTATCATAAATTTTATTATTGAAACATCATTTAACAAAGTTAATGATGAAATTCCTCACTCATTTTTATTCACCTGCTAAACAATAAAACTTCCATAAGTCTCTTATCTTTATCCATCAGAGGGCACACAGAATGAAAACTACAATCACAGAAAGCTAATCAAATTGGTCACATGGACTACAGCCTTGTCTAATTCAAAGAAACAATTAGCCATGCCATGTAGGCCACCCAAGATGGACAGGTCATGGTGCAGAGTTCCAACAAAAGTGTCAGTTCTTAAGTGCTCAGCTTTCTTTATAGTCCAAATCTCACATTTATACATGACTACTGGAAAAACCATAGCTTTGACTAGATGGACCTTTAGGTTGGCAAAGTAATGTCTCTGCTTTTTAATATGCTGTCTAGGTTGGTCATAGCTTTTCTTCCAAGGATCAAGCATCATTTAATTTCATGGCTGCAGTCACCATTTGCAGTAATTTTGGAGCCCAAGAAAATAAAGCCTGTCACTGTTTCCATTGCTTCCCCATCTATTTGCCATGAAGTGATGGGACCAGATGCCATGATCTTAGTTTTCTGAATGTTGAATTTTAAGCCAACTTTTTCACTCTCCTCTTTCACTTTCATCAAGAGACTCTTTAGGTACTTCTTCACTTTCTGCTGTAAGTGGGGTGTCATTTGCATATCTGAGGTTATTTATATTTCTCCTGGCAATCTTGATTCCAGCTTGTGCTTCATCCAGTCTAGCATTTCTCATGATATACTCCTCATATAAGTTAAATAAGCAAGTTGACAATATACAGTCTTGACATACTCCTTTCCCAGTTTGGAATTGGTGTGTTGTTCCATGTCCAGTTCTAACTGTTACTTCTTGACCCACATACAGATTTCTCAGAAGGCAGGTCAGGTGGCCTGGTATTCTCATCTCTTCAAGAATTTTCCACACAATTTGTTGTGATCCACACAGTCAAAGGCTTTGAGGTAGTCAATAAAGCAGAAGTAGATGTTTTTCTGGAACTCTCTTGCTTTTTTGATGGCCCAACAGATGTTTGCATTTTAATTTCTGGTTCCTATGCCTTTTCTAAATTCAGCTTGAACATTTGGAAGTTCACAGTTCAACTACTGTGGAAGCCTGGCTGGGAGAATTTTGAGCACTACTTCGCTAGCTGTTAGATGAGTGCAGATGCGCATTTGTTTGAACATTCTTTAGCATTGCCTTACTTTGGAATTGGAATGAAAACTGACCTTTTCCAGTCCTGTGGCCACTGCTGAGTTTTCCAAATTTGCTGGCATATTGAGTGCAGCACTTTCAAGGCATCATTTTTTTAGGATTTGAAATAAATCAACTGGGACTCCATCACCTCCACTAGCATTGTTTGTAGTTATGCTTCCTAAGCCCTCTTGACTCCACTTTCCAAGGTGTCTAGCACTAGGTGAGTGATCACACAATTATGTTTATCTGGGTCATGAAGATCTTTTTTGTATAGTTCTTCTGGTTACTCTTGCTATCTTTTCTTAGTATCTTCTGCTTCTTTTAGGTCCATACAATTTCTTTCCTTTATTGTGCCCATCTTTGCATGAAATGTTCCCTTGGTATCTCAAATTTTCTTGAAGAGATGAAGCAAAGTTAGAAAGGAAAAACAAAGTGCACCATTTGAGACACACTAGCAAACTGAACTCCAAATGTACTCACAGAGATTAATTAACACACTAGACTGTCTTCATTATAGCCAGCATTGCTTTTTTTTTTTTAAGTTTGCTGATTTAGTAAAGTAAAAACTGACCTCACAATGACGAGCATCCTTTCTTACACCTGATGCTTTTTTTATATGGTGTTCTGTACTTCTCCTAAATTATTTTGTCAAAAAGTAAGTGGAAGCCTCCTATTGTTTGTGTACATTTCTCATTTGAAACAAAAATTATTGTTCAATTATATCATCATCCATTGAGAATAGTTCTCTGAGCAATTTACAACCAGGGAGTCCTCATTATCTGTAAAAAGCCGAGTGTAATCAATTAAGTTAAATGCTTCAGTGGAGCTGAAAGAATTGCCCCCTAAATATTTATCATGATTACACTCCAAGAGTATAATGCATACATAGCTAAGGCATGAGTTACAGGATAAGAACCCTGAGCAGACCTGTCTCTCTAAATCTTAGCATCAAGCAGTCAGTGATGACCACAAATTTAACTAGTATCAGTTGATATTGACTAAATAGTATAAACAGTAAATTACAATGATTCAAGATTTTGAGTAATGAGTAGCAGAAGTTTTCTCTCCTTCCAAATCATGAAGTGCAAAGTTAAGTTCATGGGATTTACAGCTGAAACCACTTTCCTATTTCAACATTTAAATAGCTTTTTATGACTGCTCCTATTTATCTCTGTATGCCCATCATACAAGTGTATGTTGGGAGACACGCAAAGTGTGTCTCAGAATTTTTCTATTCTATACCTATAGAAAATCTGAATAATCCTGATCTCCCTTTTGAATTCTATATTCAATTACCTAGTGGCTGTTCTTAAAAGAGTCAAATTCCAAATAGTCAAGTTGAATTTTCATCTTTCCACTCACAACTTTGCTTATGCCTAGTATTCCCTATCTCCCTGAGTGGCTTCACCACCTTCCTAACTACTTAATTCAGAACCCTGAAGAATGATACAAAAACGATCTGCATGACCCAGATAATGACAATGGTGTGATTCCTCACCTAGAGCTAGACATCCTGGAGTTTGAAACCAGGTAGGACTTAGGAAGCATTACTATGAAGAAAGCTAGTGGAAGTGATGAAATCCCAGTTGAGTTATTTCAAATTCTAAAAGATGATGCTGTGAAAGTATTGCAGTCAATATGCCAGCAAATTTGGAAAACTCAGCAGTGGTCACAGGACTAGAAAAGGTCAGTTTTCATCCCTAAGAAAGGCAATGCAAAAAAAAAAAAATGTTCAGACTACCACACAATTATACATATCTCACATGTTAACAAAGTAATGCTCAGAATTCTCTAACCTAGGCTTCAGCATTATGTGGATTGAGAACTTCCAGATGCTCAAGCTGGATTTAGAAAAGGCAGAGAAACAAGAGATCAAGTTGCCAAGCTCCATTGGATCATAGAAAAAGCAAGAGAGTTCCAGAAAAAACATCTACTGCTTCATTGACTACGCTAAAGCCTTTGTCTGTCTGGATCACAACAAACTGGAAAATTCTTCTAGAGATGGGAATACCGGACTATCTGACCTGCCTCCTGAGAAATCTGTATGCAGGTCAAGAGGCAACAGTTAGAACCTGACATGAAACAGCAGACTGGTTCCAAACTGGGAAAGAAGTATGTCAAGGCTGTATATTGCCACCTTGCTTATTTAACATATATTCAGAGTAACATTATGT
>SJYC01064181.1:0-21643 GCA_006408675.1 Madoqua kirkii | reverse complement strand
CATTTATTAAATAATGTTTTATTTCCCTACTGATTTGTAAAAGTATCTAACATCAGAAACAAAATTTTCACTTTGATACTTGATTATATATATATTATATATAAATGATTTTGAAATTGTTAATAGAATTTGACAAATTATTGTAAATATAAAATACTAAAAATGTTTTATCAGAAAATAATTCTGTTATAATGTTTTTAGGGTAAAAATCTTACCTTTTTTATTTTTCAGTGTTACAAGTGACCTTTACAGGTGATGGGTATTGAGTTGAATATGCTGATGAAATCACTTGGTTTGAGAAATGTTTGATAAAAAAATGAAACCTTAAACTACCAACTGTGTTTGAACAGATGATGTTTTTCTGCCTAATGCACCAATATTCATTAAACAGATATATGTGTCCAAAGTTCAGGTATGAATAAAAATGAAATGGATTTTCTTTGTTGCTTACATGTTAATCTCCATTAGGTCATCATTTCTCAATTCCTTTATGATTTGTACTTTGTTCTTCAATATAAAAAAGCAATTAAAATATTACAAAGCTTCTGTGAACTCTGAAGAACTTTTGTTCTCATTACTAATCATTTTTAAACTGAAATTCTGTACTTAGTTAGCTTTGCAAATTTGCGCAACTGGCTAATTCTAGGATCGTGTTCTATTCCTATTTTCATCCTTCTTATTTCCCTAAAATTTCTATCTAGATTATGGATATTAACTACTAGTAGAGGATATACTAAGAATAATTTTAAAAGACAAAATTTTTGAAATATTTTACATTATGCTTACTATATCATAATTAAGGGAATCATATGATGTGATGTACTTATCTTTTATATTAATATTTATCAAATGTGAAGAATGACCAGAATTCTCTGCTATATATGCCTCATGTGTCTGTTTCTACCTAACATTACACTAGATTCTCCCATTATACAAACAGATCTTTTAAACACATAGTATAGCATTAACCCTTTCTGGTCCATCCATCTCCCTTCCCCTAACTCTCTTTTCCTTACCATTCCCTTCACCTTTCCCCTCATCCTCTCCAACCTATTTGACCCCTTGGAAAATATATAAAGTAAGACAAGTAAGAAACATGTTTTTTCCGCTGTATATCAACTAGTCAATACATTTGTATTAAAGGTTAATCTATTTTGCAAAATAATTGTCATGTATTTTTTATGTCTTGTATTATCCATATTTTTATCACTCATCATTCATGACTTTTCAATCATTGATTCAATCTTTCATTATAAATATAATGATCATATTCAGTTTTATGTACAATGTATTTTTAAGTGATCTTATTTCAGAGGGTGAAATAATTAGGTGATTCGGACAATATTTAATTTATGATTCCATTAAAATTCACTTTTTAATTTTCAAAGATCCTAACAATATCAGTGTCATTGGTTTTATCACTTGTATTTGTTTTATTTACTTTATGTGTTGAATTTTATAGTCATAAACAATCCAGGTCAGTTGTTATTTTACTGTGATTCATTATTTATCATTATTTAAAATGCAAAATTTAGCTGATCTGGCTTTAAAAAATTCTGTCAAAACACTTTGTTTATACTTTACATGGTCTCTGAGAACCGTGGGAAGAACAGCTTTATCCTCAGAGATAGCTCCTTTCTTTAATGTACAACAGAGTGGTTTTCATTTGCAGAATCAGTCTGGTGCACGGCAGGTGTCTCGGTGAAAGAAATTCTAATTTTATTTACCCTTTATTGAAACCTTCATTTCATTTTTCGTAATTAAACTTCTAGGTTCCTGTCAAGTGTCATGTAGTTACTTTCATTTTTATTCAAAGATCTAAGATCTAGGCAGCTAATAAGTCATAAAAATATATGTGTATATCCATACATACATATGATACACACATATATGGTAAATTGCTATTTTTCAGAGCATAGGAAAGAATTCTATAAATTGTTTTAATCTGTTGTCTCCATTTTCCCCTGAAGAAACAAGTGCATTTTACTTGCTTAATAAGAAGCCTAATAAAGAATTGAAATTACCTCAAAAGACTTGTTCAATTACTACACTGAAAGGGTTTTCGTACTTGATAAAAATATATGAAGGGATTAAGATTTTTGAAGCAAGTACAAATCAGAATATTTGGATATTTCTGTGATAGTAACACTAAAAAAAATATAAAGGAAATATTTTCAACTAAAGAAATGTAAATAGAAAATTTATATTTAATAATCTATATATCTGACAATATTGGGAAAATATAGAACAGAGATCAACATAAAATCACTTGGATGTTATAAAACTGCAGTCATTTAAATAACTTATGATGGGAAAACATACTTCAAAGCACAACACAAATGGGTCACAAAGTACAGCAAATAATAATTGAATCTGAATTCAAATTAGAAAAAAGTCTTATTATTTGCCATACAAAAATGTTTTATCCTAATAATTGGACTCAAAGCAGTACTATGTGTCTTTGGGCCAAGAGAGGCCATAGACATGGAGGTTTTTCATGTAAATGTACTTAGTTCCACATTCACCAAGCCATTCAGTTTTCCCCCATTTTAATCATTAATTGAAAGATTTAGCTACATCTGATTTAGAATAGTACAGATTTATGAACGTTTTCAAAACACTTTATCTGCTCATAACTTTACTGCCTGATAAGTTGTTTTTGTTTTTCAGTTGCCAAGCCATGTATGACTCTTTGTGACCCCATGAACTTTAGCATGCCAGGCTTCACTGTCCTCCACTATCCGATAAATAGAAAATATAAAAGCAGCATAAACATGATAGTAGGAAAAAAAAACAAGGATAAGCATAAGAGGAGATGGTATAGTTGACATTTCAGGCTAGGTAGTCTTAAAGCAGCACATAGTATGAATTTGTGTTTTGAAAGTCTTCTAATTTCTCATTATGATGTGTAATACCATGCTTACATTTTTCTTCCAGTTTGATTGAAATATAACTGACATACGCATTGTTTAAGCTTAAGATGTACAGTATAATGATTTTACTATTTATATGCACTGTGAAATGATTACCATATTGATGTTACAGAAATATTTTTTTAGCAAATGTTGTGAATTACACATAAATGATTGGATTTTTCAGTTGACATACTTCAGCCCCCCTCAAAAACAGCACAGAACACTGAGACTATCCCAAATAATCAAAGGGAGCCTTTGATCTCTATCAGAGGAAATGAAACACCTTGCCCTCTCCTACTTTGCACCCCTGTTTACCTTGTCCTCCCTTTACAATCCCTACAACAGATTATCTTGTGTCATGAACTAAGCCGCAGCCAGATGATGATAATTAAATAATCTCACTGCAGTAACTAAGGAAAGCATTTGCTTCTTTCATCTTCAGAGATGCCTAAATGAAAAAAAGGAGTCAGACTTACTCGGCACAGTATCAATTAATTTGTTGTGCTCTATATACATTTCTTGTTACACCATATGATATCCTTGTGTCACCCAATAAGGCTGCTAAGAAGCTAATCTTTTTTTTTTTTAACACCATGAGTATAAGGAATAACAATATAACTTCTAATTTAGGTTCAAATAGCAAACATGTCTCATAAAAGATTTACTCACTCTAAAATGTACAAGCATCGTGTGTTAATGCAGTATAATTAAACTCGGAGCAAAGAGATTTTTTTCAACTAAATTAATTCAAGCACAGCAGTCTGTTGTTTAGACTAGACTTACTCTGGTTCAAGTGAGTGAGGCAAATAATAAATCTACCCATAAGCTGTACTACAACAAGGATACTACCCTTGTGGGTGAGCATCATTCCTAAGTCAGTGTCTCACCTTGACGTTTATTTTCCATAAGTACCCAGTTTACCCTTTAGACAGCATTAAGAAAGCATTCATCTTCAGCAAGGCTGCGAGTCATTGACATTATCTCTTCCTTGGGCAATAAAGAATCTTGGTTTCTAGATATGAAAGGATGTAAGTGAGAATAAACTGCATAAAGCCCACATTCGTTGCAGCTTTCACTATCAATAAAGAGCTAAATATGACATGCGTGATGGATGCATGTTTTGAATAATGTCTGTTTCCAATGTAACAAAGTTTCTTTTCAAGCCATATGGCTGTATAATCTTTTCTTTAAAAACTGCTTTGAGTAAAATTTATCATCTTTTTGAGTTGTGGGAATACTATACTTTATTGTCACTTAGACCAACTGAATAAATTAATTTAGATTCATTTTCATATCCTGATGGGAATCCCCTGTGTTAACTCCTTTCTCTCTCTGCTCTCAATAAATCTCCCTCTGTATGTATTACATATATACCCATATGTGTATATATGTATGTGTGTGTGTGTGTAACATGTATCTACAAATTCTAATTAGTTCAAAGTGACTTAAATTACAAGTTGGTAAAGAAAGAATATTAACACCCATTGAACATATTATTGAATAGGGCTAACTTATTCACCAGTGCCAGTCCATTGCCCAACAAGAAATAATATTTATATTAGTCATGTAGTATAATGATAATATGGGACTTCCCAGGGGCGCTAGTTGTAGAAAACCCACCTGCCAATACAAGAGACATAAAAGACATGGGTTCGGTCCCTGGGTCAGGAATATCTGCTGGTGGAGGGTGTGGCAACCCACTCCAGTATTCTTGCCTGGAGAATCTTGTGAACAGAGGAACCTGGTGGGCTACAGTCCATAGGGTCACACAGAGTCAGACATGACTCAAGTGACTTAGCACGCACACATGCTGGTAATATACTAGTATAGTAAACCCAATATAGGTTTTTAGAGAGACCCACATATTAAGAAGATGAGAACACTACATCTTATAGAGAAAATTAGCTCTTTTTCAATGTTTTCTCCCTGAAGTCATGTGACAAGCAAAAATCTGAATACAGAGATATGGAACTAGAGTTTGATAAGTCTCAAAATCATTATACCTTTTCCTTACACACGAAAGGCAGTATTATGTAGCTTCAAAGATTTCTATATCAGCTCCACTATTTATCATATGACTTTTGGTAAGTCTTCACCCTCTCTATTACTCAGTTTCCCAGTCTGTAAAATGTTGCCTACCTAACTGCATTAGTGAGAATCAAATGAAGTAATATCTATACAGCACATAGGCTTAATACACATAAATATTTATTACTTTAAATTCATTGATTAATAATTATTAACATTTACTGAGAACTTATTACCTACCTGGCATTGTCTTCAGTAAAATGAATATTAGTATTATATCCATTTTGCAGAAAAGGTAAACTGAGACACTATAAGGTGAGGTTACTTCCCTGTCATTTTACAGATATTAAAGTGTCAATCTTGAGTTCAAGGCCAAAGAGTTTGGCTCTAATATATATCTACTGAGTTGGCCAAAAAGTTCCTTTGGTTTTAAATAAAAATAAAAGATGTTTTTTTCATTTTCATGAAGAAATTTGTTTAAATTGATTTATTTTTAATTGAAGGATAGTAAAAGTCGCTCAGCTGTGTCTAACTCTTTGCGACCCCATGGACTGCAGCCTGCCAGGCTCCTCTGTCCTTGGAATTCTCCAGGCAAGAATACTGGAGTGGGTTGCCATTTCCTTCTCCAAATTGAAGGATAATTGCTTTAAAATATTGTGTTGGTTTCTGCCATACATCAGCATAAATCAGTCATAGATATAAATACATCTCTTCCCTCTTGAACCTTCCTCCCCCCCTATTCCGTCCCTCTAGGTTGTCACAGAGCTCTGGTTTGAGTTCCTTGCGTCATACAGCAAATTCCCACTGGCTATCTATTTTACACGTGTTAATCTCTATGTTTCCATGCTATTCTTTCCATTCATCCCACCCTCTCCTTCCCTACCTGTGTCCAAAACTCTGTTTTCTATGTTTATGCCTTGCAAATCAGTTCATCAGTACCATATTTCTAGATTCTATATATATGCATTAATATACAATATTGTTTTTATAACTTACTTCACTCTGTATAATAGAGTCTAGGTTCAACTACCTCATTAGAACTGACTCAAATGTGTCCTTGTTGTGGTGAGTAATATTCCATCATGCATGGCTTCTTTATAGCTTCTTTATCTATTCATCTGTCAATGGACATCTAGGTTGCATCCACGTCCTGGCTATTGTAAATAGTGCTGGAATAAACATTGGGGTACATGTGCCACTTTCACTTATTATTTTCTTAGTGTATATGCCCAATAGTGTGATTGTTAGGTCATATGATATTTTTTCCCCTAGCTTTTTAAAGGAAACTCATACTGTCTTCCATAATGCCTGTTTCAATTTACATTCCCACCAACATGGCAGGACATCAAAGATGACATAAATAGATGGAGACATATTGCATGTTCCTGGGCTGGAAGAATCAATATTGTGAAAATGACTATACTACCAAATACAATAGTCATTAGGTCGTGTCCAGTTCTTTCTGATTCCATGAACTGCAGTACATGAGGTTTCCCTGTCCTTCACTATCTCCTGGAGTTTCTCAAACTCATGTCCATTGAGTTGGTGATGACATCCAACCATCTCATCCTCTGTTGCCCCTTTATCCTCCTGTCCTCAATCTTTCCCAGAATCAGAGTCTTTTCCAGTGAGTCAGCTCTTCACATCAAGTGGCCAAGTATTGCAGCTTCAGATTAAGCATCAGTCCTTCCAATGAATAGTCATGGTTGATATCCTTTAGGACTGACTGGTTTGATCTTGCAGTCCAAGGGACTCTCAGGTGTCTTCTCCATCACCACAGTTTGAAAGCATCAGTTCTTTGGCATTCAGCCTTTTTTATAGTCTAACTCTTACATTCATACATGACTGCTGGAAAAACCATAGCTCTGACCATACAGGCCTTTGTTAGCAAATTGATGTCTCTGCCTTTGGGAAAAAGGAATAAAAAATGATGTCTGTGGTTTTTAATATGCTGTCTAAATTTTTCATAGCTTTCCAATGGTATTTTTCACAGAACTAGAACAAAAATTTCACAATTCACTTGGAAATACAAAACACCATGAATAGTCAAAGCAACCTTCCTGACTTCAGACTATACGCAAAGCTACAGTCATCAATGCAGTATGGTACTAGCACAAAAACGGAGGTATAGACCAACGGAACAAGATAGAAAGCACATAGATAAACCCATGCCCCTATAGGCACCTTATCTTTAACAAAGCAGGAAAGATATACAATGGAGAAAAAATAATATTTTAAAATATATGGTGTTGTGAAAACTGGACAGCTATTTGTAAAAAATGAAATTAGAACACTTCTTAACACCATACACAAAGATAAAATGAATTAAAAACCTAAATTTAAGATCAGAAACTCTTACAGGAAAACATAGGCAGAACATTGTATGACATATCACAGAAAAATCCTATATGACCCAACTCCTAGAGTAATGGAACTAAAAACAAAGCAAAACAAGTGGGACCTAATTAAACTTAAGAACTTTCGCACAGCAAAAAAAACTATAAACAAGGTGATAAGACAATCCCCAGAATGGAAGAAAATAATAGCAAATGAAACAACTGACAAAGGACTACTTTCCAAAATACACAAGCACCTCATTTAACTCAATACCAGAAAAACAAACAACCCAAACAGAAAGTGAGTAGAAGCCCTAAACTGACATTTCTCCAAAGAAGACATACAGATGGCCAATAAAAGCATGAAAAGATACTCAACATGGCTCATTATTAGAGAAATGCAAATTAAAATCACAATGAAATAGCACCTCACACCAGCCAGAATGGCCATCATCAAAAAATCTACAAATGATGAATGGCGAGAGGGTGTGAAGAAAAATGAAGAACTTTATTGAACAACATATTTACTAATTGAAAGAAATTTTGGCCAATCCAATTCATGCTGAATGACTACTACATTTCTCAACTCATGCAAAAATGTAGAGAAGTAAGAAAACAAAGATGTGAAACCAGAAAAAAATATTTAAATTCTATTACCTGGAAGTAAATAAATAGATTTAAATATTTTTTCCTAATAGCATTTTAGGAAAAGAACAGAATAGGGAAGACTAGAGATCTCTTCAAGAAAATTAGAGATACCAAGGGAACATTTCATGCAAAGATGGGCTCAATAAAGGTCAGAAATGGTATGGACCTAACAGAAGCAGAAGATATTAAGAAGAGGTGGCAAGAATACACAGAAGAACTGTACAAAAAAGATCTTCACAACCCAGATAATCATGATGATGTGATCACTCATCTAGAGCCAGACATCTTGGAATGTGAAGTCAAGTGGGCCTTAGAAAGCATCACTATGAACAAAGCTAGTGGAGGTGATGGAATTCCAGTGGAGCTGTTTCAAATCCTGAAAGATGATGCTGTGAAAGTGCTGCACTCAATATGCCAGCAAACTTGGAAAACTCAGCAGTAGCCACAGGACTGGAAAAGGTCAATTTTCATTCCAATTCCAAAGAAAAGCAATGCCAAAGAATGCTTAAACTACTGCACAATTGCACTTATCTCACATGCTAGTCAAGTAATGCTCAAAATTCTCCAAGCCAGGCTTCAGCAATACGTGAACCATGAACTTCCAGATGTTCAAGCTGGTTTTAGAAAAGGCAGAGGAACCAGAGATCAAATTGCCAGGATCTGCTGAATCATCCAAAAAGCAACAGAGTTCCAGAAAATTATCTATTTCTGCTTGATTGACTATGCCAAAGCCTTTGACTGTGTGGATCACAATAAACTGTGGAAAATTCTGAAAGAGATGGGAATACCAGACCACCTACAAAGAATGCTCAAACTACTGCACAATTGCACTCATCTCACATGCTAGTAATGCTCAAAGCCAGTATTAGCCAACTTAAAAAAAAAGAAAAACAAAAAAACCCAGTCTGCTGTATCCTTCTCCCCTTGGAGACTCCTTCAAGTAAATCCGGCTTTCCTAATTCTTTGTAGCCCTTTCCTCACTCACCTTGACTCTCAGGCATTTTTTTCAGCCACCCTAGACCACATGAGTTTACTCTCCTTCCAAGAGGTTTTCTTAAAAAGTAATAACAATGTGAACTCTCTGTGCCATGAATCAGAGATTTACTGCTGATAAGCCAAGCACATTAATTACAGTGGTAAGGCTACACTTGCCATCAGAAGTGGGACCCAGGTGATGGTGGCTCCAGGCTGTCGGCATCCTTCCTACTGAGGCTAGGCACTGTCAGTGGGTGCTGATAAACTAGGCACTGGTAAACTCAGGGATACATTTAGGGCAAGAAATTTCAGAAGCTGATGGGGTTGGGACATCAGAATCTACAAGCTCTAATATTGAGTAATCTAGTAGTTTCTTGGTCTGAATCATAGTTGGTGTTTCTGTACAACAGAAAGGTATTTACTTAACATGATTTATAGATATGCATGTTATAATGAGCTTACATATGTATGAGTCTAACATCTGCTCCTCTAATTGCGAGCAAGCAGAGAAAAGGTGGTGAAATAGATCTGAACCCAATTCATACAGGAGGAAAAGCCTGAAATTGTCTAGTGCTAAAGATTTAAGGATATTTCCTGAGATCACTTTAGGAACAAGGGACATTTCTCTGCTTATAAAGGGACAATATGTATACCTTCCAGCATTAGGCTTTATGTCTATCCAAGTGTGCAAAGGTTAAGTGATTTGGATGAGATCTTGCAAACCCTTACAAATTTTAACCAGATCATTATTCATGAATATCAGGATCATGCTTTTCTTGTTCTCCAATGAATTCACACCACCTGGCATTCAGACAGTTGTTTCACAAATGAATAAATGATTCGTGATGGAGCAACCTTTGGAGTGCTTGCTGGTCTTCTATGTGGAATGGCTTCTAAGGTCTTTGCAAGGCTGGCTGGTTCTTATCATTCTGAACTCTTCCAATAATACTTTTCTAGATAAATTATTTTTTCAACCTTCATTTAATAGTCTTTAACCCATCTTAGTCAATCCATTTTCACCCTGCTTTATATTGTTCACAGTTCTTATTATGATCTGAGTATTTCTTTGTGTGTTGAACTATTGACTTCTCTAAAATGAACAAGGCAAGAAATTTGTCTTGTTCTTTGCAGAAACCACAGTTCCTAGAATGGTGGTACCTGGTATATGATAGGTACTCAATAAATTTGAAGGAAATAAAAGTTTTTGATGAAATAATATATTCCTCTAGGTGCATTGGATAAAAAGAGAAGTTTTCAGCAAAACTTTATTTCTTCTCATCTGTTTGGGAGTTGGGAAATTTTATTCCTTCCATCGCTTCCATGTGTGAAACATATTCCTCAAAACACTTCTGATGCCTAATCGTCCCAGCCTTGCCTCCAGTAGCTCAGTTTGGCTTTCTCCACGGGCGCGAATCTTACTCTTCCCTGCACTCTTGCATGGTGAGCAGCCCTAATAAAAGAATGTGCAGTGGCTTCCCAGGTGGCGCTAGTGGAAGCAAACCTGCCTGCCAATGCAGGAGACACAAGAGATGCAGGTTCAACCCCTGGGTCAGGAGGATCCCCTGGAGGAGGGCATGGCAGTATTCTCGCATTCTTGCATGGAAAATCCCATGTACAGAGGAGACTGGGGAGCTAGAGTACATAGGGTTGCAAAGAGTCAGACACGACTGAGCACAGCACAGCACTGCTCAAATGGGCAGTAGGGACCAATATATTTTTAATCACTCCATTAAAAGATTTCACTGTAAAGTTTTTCATGTCCATTCTTAAAACTGATGTCCAATTACATATACTCTACATCGCTCCTCACTCCCCAGTTCACCACCTAACATTCCACAAACATTTCCCCAGTCCATTTTCATCACCCTGAGAATAACATGTCTTTTGGTTTCCTAGTAGGGTCTTTGTTTGAATCTAGGTTGGCCTATCACTTTGTCAAAGACGAAGGTCTACCCTTTGGTTCCTCGATTAAAGTCAAATATTGATCAACATCAAAGTATTGAGAGGCTTCAATAGCTAAAGTTCTTGCTGCAGCTTATAATATTTTTTATATTTAAAGAGACTAGGGGGAATCTAAGATTCCTTTTAACAGTTAGAATAATTATAATTGTATAAAACATCCATGACCTCTTGCTCTAGCTTCTGAGAGGAAAAAGAGTTTACTATATCTTAGGTTGTTGTTTCTATTAAAAATTAGCCCCAAGTACACCACTACAAATATAAGCGACGAAAAACAAAATGGCAGGTATACTCACCCTGTGTTGAGACTCTCAAGGCATTCAGTCTGTCTAAATGGGTTGGATTATGCACGGTTTTATCACTTTTTCACAAAGACTGTATGTTTAAGGTTGAGATTGGCATAATGTTTTTTTCTCTATTGACCCACATCCAAGAAGCTAGCTCAGTGTTAAATGCAATACATTATTAGCTAAAAATACCATTTTCAGTATAATGGGATGCAGTAGCTCTCAGCTTTTTGTCCATGCCCACATCCTTGAAACATACAATATATTTCATAGTTAATGAAACCTTACTATGCCAGTGTTTCCTGTGGGAAGCAGAGTGTGAGAAATCTGTTCAGTTGACTCTGATTTTACACACTCACACACACACACATGCACACACCTGCTGCATAAAGAATTAAAATATAAAGTGGATCTTCGTTTCTGTAACATCGTTAGATATTGTTGTTATTTAGTGTTCTGCCATTCCCAGCATGTGTAGAATAAAATATTTGTTGTTGTTGTTCAATCACTCAGTCATGTCCAACTCTTCATGACCCCATGGACTGTGACATGCCAGACTTCTCTGTCGTTCACTGTCTCCCAGACTTCGCTCAAATTCATGTCCATTGAGTCAATAATACCATCCAACCATCTCATCCTCTTTCTCCCCTTCTCCTCCTTCCTTCAGTCTTTCCCAGAATCATTAGAAATTAGAAATTAGTCTCATTAGAAATTAGACTCATTAGAAGTTAGTCTTTTCTTATAAGTTGGCTCTTTGCATCAGATGGCCAAAGTTTTGGAACTTCAGTTTCAGTATCAATCTTCCAATGAATATTTAGGGTTGATTTCCTTTAGGATTGATTAGTTGGATCTCCTTGTTATCCAAGGGACTCTCAAGAGTCTTCTCCAACACAACAGCCTGAAGCATCAGTGCTTCAGTGCTCAGCCTTCTTTATGGTCCAACTCTCACATCCATACATGACTACTGGAAAAACCATAGCTTTGACTAGATAGACCTTTTGGCAAAGTCATGTTTCTGCTTTTTAATATGCTATCTAGATTTGTCATTGCTTTTCTTCCAAGGAGTAAATGTCTTTTAATTTCATGGCTGCAGTCACCATCTGCAGTAATTTTGGAGCCCCCCAAAATGAAGTCTGTCACTGTTTCCACTGTTTCCTCATCTATTCTCCACGAAGTGGTGGGACCTGATGTCATGATCTTAGATTTTTGAATGTTGAATTTTAAGCCAGCTTTTTCACTGTCCTTTTTCAGCTTCATCAAGGGGCACTTTAGTTCCTCTTCCCTTTTTCCCATTAGAGTGGTGTCATCTGCATATCTGAGGTTATTGATATTTCTCCCTGCAATCTTGATTCCAGCTTGTGATTCATCCAGCCCAGCATTTCACATGATGTCCTCTGCATATAAGTCAAATAAGCAGAGTGACAATATACAGCCTTGACATATTCCTGTCCCAATTTGGAACGTCCATTGTTCAGTGTCCGGTTCTAAATGTTGATTCTTGACCTATATACAGATTTCTCAGGAGGCAAATAAGGTAGTCTGTTATTCCCACCTCTTTAAGAATTTTCCAGTTTGTTGTGCTCCACACAGTCAAAGGCTTTGGTGTAGTCAATGAAGCAGAAGGAGATATTTTTCTGACATTCTCTTGCTTTTTCTATGATCCAATGGATGTTGGCAATTTAATCTCTGGTTCCTCTGCCTTTTCTAAAACCAGCTTGTACATCTAGAAGTTCTCAGTTCACATACTATTGAAGCCTAGCTTGGAGGATTTTGAGTATGACCTTGATAGCCTGTGAAATGAGTGTAGTAGTTTGAATATTCTTTGGCATTGTCCTTCTTTGGGATTGGAAAGAAAACTGACCTTTTCCAGTCCTGTGGCCACTGCTGAGTTTTCCAAATTTGCTGCCTATTAAGTGCAGCACTTTCACAGCATCATCTTTCAGGATTTGAAATATCTCAGCTGGAATCCCATCAGTTCCACTAGCTTTGCTCGTAGTGATGCTTCCTACTACCATCATTTGAATGATTCTGCAAGCAAATGTCGGATGCCACACAGTATTTCTGAGACTTGTAATGAAGAGACATTCTAACACATTGATTTGCATTTTTTAATATATTTATTTTTGATTGAATGGTAATTGCTTTACATTATCATGTTGATTTCTGTCAAAAATCAACATGAGTCAGCCATAGGTATATATATCCCCTCTCTCTTGAACCTCTCTCCCACTTTCCTCCCTATCCCATCCCTCAAGGTTGTTACTGAGCCCTGGTTTGAGATTCCTGAGTTATACAGCAAATCTTCATTGGCTATCTATTTTACATATGGTAATATATGTTTCCATATTACTGTGTCCATATATCCCACCCTCTCCATCCCTCACCACCACATGTCCACATCTGTGTCTCCATTGCTGCAAATAATTTCATCAGTACACATTGGTTTATAATTTCACCAAGCTGCTTTTAGGGACAAGAAAGGTCAGTGTTTTGGTAAAGCTAGAAGCTTAAATGATGCTAAAAGAAAAAAAATTCAGAGGTGGAATGGTGATGGCATGTGCCTCATACTTAGAAGAGCCAATTATTTTACAAATAAAGTCAATAATTACTTGAAATAAATCACAAAATTGTGAGACTGATTTGGCTCATTTCAGATCAATGTAGCAAAAAGAAGGCACATATCAAAATCAGTCAAGGAATTTTTCCATCAGACATACACTTCCCACCTCTTGTTAAGTATATGCCCATTTTGCCACCTCAATGTGTGAACTGGAAAACCTCCAGGTTACTGTGAATGGCTCCCAACTTCTACTCCTATTGCAATGAGTATTAAAACTTTGATAGGAAACAGAGCAGTAAGTATTAAAGGGAGCAGGAGCAGAAAGAGTGACTACTTGAGGCTAGTGGCATATAGAAGAAAAAAAGATAATTCAGATTTAACAAAGTTGCAAATGTAACAAAACAGCCAAAATTTATCAACGTTTGTTATGTTCCAGGTAGCAACATATGCACCAGTTCATTCATTAGCTTACTCTATTTATTAATTCAACAAATATTCACAAAGCGCCTACTATGTGCTGTATATATAATAATATTCCAAACAGATTTGTATCTAAGCTTTATAGAGCTTCCATGGTAAATAGGAGAGATATTCGTTCAACCAGAGGAAAAGTGTAGTTAAAAGTTCTGACTTGTGTTATGAAAGAAAACTAAAGTAATATGAAAGAAAAAAATAGGTTAGATGAGCACATGAGGCCCTATTTATAAAAGAGAATCAGGAGGAAAGACTTCTCCATAAAATGTACATTTCAGTCAAAGCCTCAAGGACAAACAGCACTTAGCCACACGTAGCAAGTGTACCAGCGCCCTGTTCCTGTCCCTCCACACTTAATTCCACTGTTAGGGGACTGACTTCCAACTGCCAGCTCCTGTATCTCTTTTCCTGGGGGTTTTCTCAGGTAGCCAGAGCCCACTGTGTCCCAGTGCAGCAGGCAAAACTGCTGGGAAATTACCTCCCCACCCCCAGAGTAGGCTCAAGTAATATCTGACAGGAGTTGATACGTTAATACCCCAACTTTCTTGCCCCTGGGTGGGATAATTCTGACTTGCAGTGTGTCGGCTATCTTCCAGCACTCTCTGTTGGGACTGAGCTCCAGCCATCCACAGCAGTGGCCTGCTCATCCATGTGCCCTTGTTGGCTGTTTGTCCTTCTTTGCCTTATCTCCAAATTCCCTACCTGTGTTTCTCAAGACAACCTCCAAACAAGTGTCTTGAGCTCAAGAACTCATCTCAGGGTTTACTCCTCAAGAATCTGAACTAAGACATCAGGTAAAGTGCTCTCCAAGATGAGGGAAAGTGAGGTGGGTTGGCTCCAAGGCTGGCCATAAAGAAGGGTGGATTTACTAGAGCACATCAAGTGAGGTGGGGAGTGCCTGAGACCAACCAGAAGAAGAGAGGCAGCTATAAATCATGCAGAGTCTTAAAAGCCCTCATTTCCTCATTTCCTGTTGCCAGATAATGCTCCTAAGCACACATTTAGTGGCCTAAGCTACACAACAAAACTATTATCGTACAGTTCTGCAGGTCAGAGGTCCATTACAGGTCTCATTGAAAAAGCTAAAATCAAAATACTGGCAGGCCTGTATTCCTCCCTAGAGTCCAGAGCCTGTTCTGCCTTCATCCTTTGGTTCATGACCCTCTTTCACCTTCAAAGTCAGCAGTGGTTGGTTGAGCCTTTCTCACATCTTATCTCTAGGACTCACTCTCTCTTGGTCCCCTTATAAGGATGTGTAGGATTATATTGAACACACTTGAATACTACAGGCTAACCTCCTTGTTTTAAGATCAGCAGATTTGCAACCTTCATTCCATTTGCAACTTCATTTCCCTTTTGCCTTGCAGCCTTTCACAGTCACAGTTCCAGGGACTGGAATTTGAACATCTCTTAAAGGTTGTGTTATTCTGTCTGTCATGACCATAGAAAGAAGTTTGGATTTTTCAAAGAGCTAGAGGCAAATAGAGAATTTTAAACTATAAAATAGTATGATCTAACTTGTTGAGTGGTTTGGTTTTTTTTTTTTTAAGATCCTGGTTGGATGCCCTAAGGTTGGAGGGGACAAAAGTAAAAATAAGGAGATTGATCAGGAAACTATTTCAAATATTCAGATGAGAAGAAGTGATGAGGGATCAAGGGAGCAGAGATTTTGGGAGAGGTTCAACCAACAAGACTTGGTTAATGATTGGATCTGGGGAAAAGAGAGAGGAAAGTTTAGAATATGATCCCCATATCCTGCTTTAATATCTGGGTAAATGAAGCTGGTCAATGACTGACATGAAAAATACTGATTTAGAAAAGATAAAACTTTCAGATTTCATCAAGCTCATTTTTAGATGCATGTGAAATATATGTGTTTATAATCAAGTGTATATATGAGTCTGGAGTTCAAAAGTGATGACTGGATCAAGAAAACAACTTTAAGCCACTACCATATAGACTGTATTTCTAACCATGATAATTAATGTAGTCACCACCAGAGAGAGAAAAGAAAAAGAGAAGAGGAGGGGACCAGTTGTTCAGCACAGCCTACACTTGGAAATTATTAATATGTGTTCATTCTTCTGTTCATCAGGTGGCTTTTCCTCTTTCTATGTTCGGCCTCCAGGACTTCTATTTATCAGATCCTCTCCTTTTAGACTGTATGCTTCTGGACTGTTCATATTTTACATTTATTATTTTTTAATCTATATTTTGGATAATTTCCTCAAATCTATGAAATAGCATGCATGCATGTGTGATAAGTGGCTTAAATGTGTCCCACTCTTTGTGGCCCTATGAACTATAGTCCTTCAGGCTTCTCTGCACATGGGATTCTCCAAGCAAGAATGGTGGAGTGGTTGTCAAGCCCTTCTCCAGGGAATCTTCCCGACCTAGGGATCTAATCCACATCTCTCACATCTGAATTACCAAGTGGGCTCTTTACCATTAGTGCTACCTGGGAAGCCCCATACAATTGCATTTGGTGTTGTTCAGTCATTCAGTAGTGTCTGACTCTTTGTGATGCCATGGACTGCAGCACTCCAGGCTTCCCTGTCCATCACCACCTCCTGGAGTTTGCTCAAACTCATGTCCATTGAGTCAGTAATGCCGTGCAATTATCTCATCCTCTGCTTTCTTCTTCTCCTTCTTCCCTCAGTCCTTCCCAGAATCAGGTTCTTTACCAATGAGCCAGTTCTTTTCATCAAGTGATGAAAGTATTGGAGATTCAACTTCAGCATCAGTCCTTCCAATGAATATTATGGGTAGATTTCCTTAGAATTGACTGCTTTGATCTCCCTGCAAACCAAGATACTCTCAAGAGTCTTCTCCAGCACTGCAGCTTGAAGGCATCAATTCTTCAGTGCTTGGTCTTTTTTATGTCCAGCTCTCACATCATACATGACTACTGGAAAAGCCATAGCTTCGACTAGATGGACCTTTGTTGGCAAAGTAATGTCTCTTTTTAATATGCTATCTAGGTTGGTCCTAACTTTTCTTCCAAGGGAGAATGCATCTTTTAATTTCATGGCTGCAGTCACTATCTGCAGTGATCTTGGAGCCCAAGAAAATAAAGTCAGCCACTGTTTCCCCATCTATTTGCCATGAAGTGATGGGACCAGATGCCATGATATTGATTTTTTTAATGTTGAGTTTTAGGCCAGCTTTTTCACTCTCCTCTTTCACCTTCACCAAGAAACTTTAATTCTTTTAGGTTTTCTGCCATAAGGGTGGTGTCATCTGCATATCTGAGGTTATTGATATTTCTCCCTGAAATCTTGATTCCAGCTTGTGATTCACTCAGCCCAGTGCTTCCCATGAGGTACTCTGCAGATATGTTAAATAAGGAGGATGACAATACACAACCTTGACATACTCTTTTCCTAATTTTGAACCTGTCCATTGTTCCATGTCCTATTCTAACAGTTGCTTCCTGACCTGCATACAGTTTCACAGGAGGCAGGTAGGGTGATCTGCTATTCTCATCACCATCTCTTCAAGGATTTTCCACAGATTGTTGTGATCTACACAGTCAAAGGCTTTAGTATAGTCAATGGAATAACATATATGTTTTTCTGGAGTTCTCTTGTTTTTTCTATGATCCAACAAATGTTGGCAATCTGATCTCTTGTTCCTGTGCTTTTTCTAAATCTAGCTTGTACACCTGGAAGTTCTCAGTCCATGTACTCTTGAAGGCTAGCTTGAAGAATTTTGAGCATTACTTTGCTAGCATGTGAAATGAGTGCAACTGTGCAGTAGTTTGAACATTTTTTGGCATTGGCCTTTGGGATTGAAATGAAAACTGATCATTTCCAGTCCTGTGGCCACTGCTGAGTTTTCCAAATTTGCTACCTATTGAGTGCAGCACTTTAACAGCATCATTTTTGGATTTAAAATAGCTCAGCTGGAATCCCATCACTTCCATCAGTGATGCTTCCTAAGGCCCACTTGACTTTGCACTCCAGGATGTCTGGCTCTAGGTGAGTGATCACACTATCATAGTTATCTGATTGTTAAGATCTTTTTTGTACGGTTCTTCTGTGTATTCTTGCCACCTCTTCTTAAAATCTTCTGCTTCTGTTAGCTTCACACTGTTTCTGTCCTTTATTGTGCCCATCTTTGCATGAAACATTCCCTTGGTATCTCTAATTTTCTTGAAGAGATCACTAGTCTTTCCCATTCTATTATTTACCTGTTTCTTTGCATTGGTCACATAGGAAGGCTTTCTTATCTCTCTTTGCTATTCTTTGGAACTCTGCATTCAGATGGGTATATCTTTCCTTTCCTCCTTTGCCTTTTGCTTCTCTTCTTTTCTCAGCTATTTGTAAGGCCTCCTCAAATAATCATTTTGTCTTTTTGAGTTTCTTTTTCTTCGGGATGGTTTTGATCACTGCCTCCTGTGCAATGTTACAAACCTCCATCTATAGTTCTTTGGGCACTCTATCAGCTCTAATTCCTTGAATCTGTTTGTCACTTACATAATCATAAGAGATTTGATTTAGGTTATACCTGAATGACCTAGTGACTTTCCCTACTTTATTCAATTTAATTCTGACTTTTGCAATAAGGAGTTTATGATTTGAGCCACAGTCAGCTCCCAGTCTTGTTTTTGCTGACTGTACAGAGCTCTTCCATCTTTGGCTGCAAAGGATATAATCAATGTGATTTCGGCATTGACCATCTGGTGATGTCCATATGTAGAGTGATCTCTTGTGTTGTTGGAAGAGGGTGTTTGCTATTACTAGCATTTCTCTTGGCAAAAGTGTTAGCTTTTGACCTGCTTCACTTTGTACCCCAAGTCCAAACTTGCCTGTTACTCCAGGTATCTCTTGACTTCCTACATTTGCATTCCAGTCCCCTGTGATGAAAAATACATCTTTTTTTTGGTGTTAGTTGTAGAAAGTCCTTTAGGTCTTCATAGAAAACAATTGCATAATTGTATCTAATCTACTATTTAACATGTTCATAGGGCTTTTTTCCCCTAAAATTCAGTGACTATACTCATTTCCACAATTTCTATTTAATTCTTCACAAAATCTTTCTGTCCTGAGATTTTCTTCTTGACTGTTTTATTCCTTCTTTCATCTTTACCAACAATTAAACTATTTAGACCTCATATGAGGTCTCTTTTTGAAATGTATTTTTTAATTGGAGGAAAATTGCTTTACAATATTGTATTTGTTTCTGCTGTGCAATGATGTAAATCTGCCATAATTATATGTGTATCTCTTCCTTCTTGAAATGTTTAAAATTTTCAATTCTTGAGTTGCAAATGCTCCCCCCTCTTTTTTTTTTTTCATTGCTATTTATTCTTCAGAGTGGTTTAGTTCCTTGACTGTTTGCTATGTCTGTGAGATCAACACTGCATTTGGTGGTCAGTTCACGTGCTTTGGCCTGTGGACATTTCTCTCTGCCATCATTTCATCTATTTTTGCTTTACCTCACCTAGATTCCAGGGATGCACCAGTTTTACATGAATTTTTATGTGAAAAGCCCAAGCTTACCAATTATTCCTCATTATTGTTGTTTAGTTGCTCAGTCATGGCTGACTCTTTGTGACCCCTGGACTGCAGTCCTCCAGACTCCATGGAATTCTAGTAATAGACCAGCCATTCAGAAAATCAGAAACAGTTGATTTCAGGTTTGGTAGTTCCCGCATGCAAAGGATTTGAGTCTGTACCCCTCTCTTACTGCCACACATGAAGGACTGAACCCCAGCAACAGCCATTGAGGCTGTGCTCTAACCACTAGTCAATTATTAGATTTCGCTCCCACAAACTATGCTTCTTTTGAGATCCTTGGTTTTTTTTTTTTTGAAGGTTTCTCTCTCTTAGTTTACTGCTTGGCTATGTATCTAAGAATTTTAAGACTTAGTTAATTAAAAATCCCAGCTCATTCAGTTATAAACAAAAAACTGTTTATTTTTTCAGTGTGTGTGTATGCATGCATGCTCAGCTGAATCAGACTCTTTGAGACCTTATGGACTGTAGCCCGTCAGGCTCCTCTGTTCATGGGATTCTTCAGGCAAGAATACTGGAGTGGACTGCCATTCCATTCTCCAGGGGATCTTTCCAGCCCAGAGATCGAACCTGTGTCTGCAGTGTCTACTGCAATGCAGGTGGATATTTTTACCATTGTACCTCAGTAACTGCCACCAACTGTGTTCTAGCTAGTCCTCTTTCCCACTAGGACCCTTGGCAACTCCTTGCCCAGATGCCATCACTTTTCAAATAAAAAACTCTCATTTTGGCTAATTCTAAATATTTCCATTGTAGAATTATAATCTCCCATCACACGTAAAACTCTCACTGACTCACGAAGTCCGCCAGACACATCTCTTCCCAATTCCAAGTGTACTGACATCTGTTGGAGCTTAAAATAGGCCATGATCTGAGTATTTACACTATGATAATCATCAAACACTGCAAATCACACTCACCTTCCACCCACTGCCTTCCAGAGAACCAGTTGCTAAACATTCACCAGCACACCACTACCCTTTCTTTTGAGGCAAATGTGTGGCTCCAGTGTGCTGCAATGTATACCTCTGGGGGTGGGGGGGTGGGGGAGTGGGAAGGAAGAAGGGTCATGCCTCATCCCTAATTCACCTCCTCTGGATAACATCGTGCTATTGCTATTGGAGGATGTCTGTCACAATTAACTGTATTCCTCTGTGCTATAATTTGCTTCTTATGGGAAAGGACTGATACTGAAGCTGAAGTTCCAATACTTTGGCCACCTGATGTGAAGGGCTGACCATTGGAAAAGACTCTGATGTAGAAAAGATTGAAGGTGGGAGGAGAACAGGATGACAGAAGATGAGATGGCTGCAAGGCATCACCACCTCAATGGACATGAATCTGAGCAAATTCCAGGAGATAGTGAAGGACAGGGAATCCTGGTGTGCTGCAGTCCATGGGGGTCAAAAAGAGTTGGACACCACTTAGTGACTGAACAGCAACATGGGGACTCTGACACTTGTGGTCATGAATCTACGATCCCATTTCCATTGATTATCACTACTGACCCAGGCCTTTGTCTAGATCTCAGGAGAGTGAGATCTAACATGTCCTAGTGACAAGAAACAATCCCAAATAGCTGTTCCCTGGGTACTGTTGGACTCTGAGAATGGGTGCCACATTTCAGCAGATCCTCAGCTGATTGCCTTGCACCTGCATCCTTCTGCTACATATGTCTCTTTGCCCCATGATGGAGAGACCCTGATAAGCATGTGACCATCATATTTATGGACCTCTTGCACCTAAGACCTGGGTCCACAGACTCAAGTAAGATGTATCTTCTCTCCTTTTAACCAAGAATTTCAGGAGGCAGTCTTTTTTTAATTATTATTAATGAATATATATATATATATAATATATATACTTTTAATTATTATTATTGAATATATATTATATATATAATAATTATATATTATTGAATATATATATATATATATATATA
>SJYC01064179.1:0-13860 GCA_006408675.1 Madoqua kirkii | reverse complement strand
AACTGATGTATTTTTTAGTTTCTAAGAATGATTACTGCCTATATTCTATAGTCATTTATATTTAATTTATCCTCATAAGAAAAATGATTAATTACTGAATATTTTATTTATATCAAAATGTCTTAGTTATACTCATGTCATTTAATATAAAGTGAAATCCTTATAAATAAAAATGTAATATACTGCTGGAGAAAACAGAAATAAAATGTGTAGGAATTTGGCTTATACCGTCCTGTCACTCATATTCCCTGACTGAGACAGTCTCTTCTTTCCAAGTAAAGAATGAAATCTAGAAGCAATTAAACAATTAAATCATGTAGTTTTTTGAGATTTGTCATTTAACTAACTCAATGGATTCAGTGCTTCATCATTTATGAGGGATTATGTATCATATCTAGAATTGCACCTTTCCTTGACACTTACTTTTTCTTCTTAAATAGTAATCAAGAAATGATTCCATCATAGTATATGTTTTGCAAGAATCTTATTGCTGACCTTCTAATAGATCTTTAAGTTATCTTTTGTCAACATCCATCATTACCATTAAATCTATTTAAACCTTATTAATGTATTTTGTGTTCTCATAATTTTTTTACCTGCCTTTACTAAATTAGGCATTTACTGATAAAACATTGGATTTCTTAATGTTGTAATATCAATTTTTCAATGCTATAAAAATTTCCCAGCACTTAACATACACCTTGATTATAATTAAGAAAATAGAGATCAAAATCTACATCCTGGTAGAGTTGAACCTCAGATTCACAATAACAGATGAATAGATTTTTGTTTGTTTGTTTTGGGGAGCCAAGCGAATTCCATAACCAGGAATCAAACTCAGGCCCCTTATACTGGAAGGATGAAGTCTTAAACACTGGACCGCAAGGGAAGTCCCTAGATGTCTTTTCAGAGAAAAACAATGATAGAAAACTCACACTTTTTTGAAATTTGCTTATTTCTATTTAAGTTGTTTGCAAGTCTCTGGTTCTTTCCTTTGGCTTTGCATTATCTTTGTTTTCGCTGCTCCCAGGAAGGTGGAAAAAACTGATCCTATTTATACTAAGCTACACTGACTTTTACTTCAGAAAACCGAATGTCAGGTAACCTTTTAGAACTGAGACTGGCCATCACAGAACAATCTGATGGGCCAAAATTTTCCATGTATCAAAATGAGGGATAATTACACATGGTCCTTTTCTTGTTGTTACAGGGAGCTTAACCCCTTGTCTTTATAAGTTTCCTGACCACACCTTGAGTCATGGTTTTCCTCCCATGCATCAGCCTCTCCTTTCAGAGGATCCCACTGCCGCTGATTTCAAGCAGGAGCTCAGGCGGAAAAGCAAATTGGTTGAAGAGCCAATAGACATGGATTCTCCAGAAATCCGAGAACTTGAAAAGTTTGCCAATGAGTTTAAAGTGAGAAGAATTAAGCTAGGTAGGTGCTTGTTAACAGCTGTGGGACACACAACCCCGTCTGCAAAGTCTTACTCTATTACTGTTTAGTGTCTCACACGCTGCTTAGAAATCCAAGACAATTCTCATTCTACATCTCTACTGTGGATGTAAGTTACTTGAATTATGAAAACCTACAGAAACCTTCATTTCCTTGTAAATTCTTAGCAGTCAAAATATGTAGTTTCTAAATTAATGGTCTCTTTTCAAACATAAGTTCAGAAATACCTTTGTTTAATTTGAATTAATACCTTTGTGTGATTCAAAGGCTAAAAAGCTGTGTGAATTGTATCCCTCTGCTTATCCTTCCTGTTTATCAGTGTTATTAGTTTCTGTGTACCCTTCTACTCTATGCATATTCATATAAGCGAATGCATGTATTTCTTCATATAGACATTTTTCATTTGACTATTTTGGAGAGCTTTCTGTATTAGTGTTTTAGAGAGCTCTTCTTTTTAATGCATCTCTCAATTCCATTTTATGAATATATTACCAGTCTCCTACTGGTAGAATTTAGATGGTCTTCAATCTTATGTTACTGAAGACAATGATGCAATGATTAACTTCATAAATAGCATTTTGCACCTATAAAAATATATGTGTAGGGAAAATGTTAAAAGCAAAATTACTTGATTGAAGAGTATGCGTATTTGTAATTTCAATAGATGTCAAATTGGTCTCTATGTAAGTTCTAACAAATCTTATTGCCACCATGAGTATCTCCTTTGCCACTCTTCAGAATATGAATTCTGTTAAGGCAGAATTTTTTTGTTTGTTTGTTTATTTCCTTTAGCTTTCTCCTTAATGGCATGTCCTCAGCACTTGGAACAGTGACTGGCATGTAGAATAAAAAATAGTTATTGAAGGGAAAAAATGCTATTAATCTTTTGGACCTTTGCAAATCAGTTAGGTGAAAGTAGTAGTTTCATTTTAGATTTCTCTTATGAGTGAAGAGTGAAAGAAGTTTTTTCATCTGTTGGACAGTCATTTGTAATTCCTTTTCTGTGAGTGATCTGTTCATAGCCTTTGCTCACTTTCTAGGGTGAAGTATTTTTAATGTAAATAATCATAATAATTAACCTTGATTTAAATGCATGAAATATATTTTTAATGTATTGAACTGGTAGTACAAACTTCTACATTTGTGGACTGAGCCATTGGTAACTTTTAATGATATCAGTCGATGGGCATCATATGTAATCATGTTATACATACAGGTATGTAGCCTTGGGCCCTGAATTAATATGTAGTTACTATTTGTCATAAACACAGCAGTAGGCATCTTTATAACATTCATTTTCAATTTACTTTTTATATGACTGTGAATGTTTCAAATTCTATATTGATGACATTTATCAATTTATATTCTGAGAATGTTTGAGACAATCTATGAAAACTTTTTGCCTGGAGATAGAAGCATTACCAAATGATATCATAAATGCTTGGTGATATACATAAAATGTTGTGTGACCAAAGTCTCATAATAAACATGCTTTTAGGGAAAGTAAACAGAGTTCTTAGTTTTATTTGGCAACTTCAACATGTTAAATTTTTCACTCTTACAGTTGAGATAAAAATATTTGTGATATATCACCATATATTTTACATATTATATTTTAATATCCATAGATTTTGAGCATATTTCAACAGATGCCTAATAATAATGTTTAGAGAGAATTTTTAAATGTCTTCTAAAGTGTGTGTTAAGGATTCCCTGGTAGAACAGCTGGTAAAGAATCCACCTGCAGTGCAGGAGACGGCAGTTCGATTCCTGAGTCAGGAAGATCCGTTTGAAAAGGGATAAGCTACCCATTCCAGTATTCTTCAGCTTCCCAGTGGCTCAGCTGGTAAAGAATCTGCCTGCTATGTGGGAGATTTGGGTTCAGTCCCTGGACTGGGAAGATCCCGTGGAGATGGGAACAGCTACCCACTACGGTATTCTGGCCTGGAGAATTCCATGTACTGTATAGTCCATGGGGTTGCAAAGAATGGTCTGGCTACACTTATATTAGGTTATAAAAATGATTTATGTATAATTACTACAGTATATAGCACAGTGGCAAAAAAAAAACTGGATACATTAAAAAGGATCATTTCACTACTTTACACCTATGCTACATTGTCTGGAAACATTTCTTATATATTTTTGCAAAGTGTGTATAACACGTTTATCCAATTTGGCTAAATATGAATGGCAGATGTTCCTATCTGAATTCTTTTGACTTCGAAAATATCAACTTATTAACTAGAAGGAACTTTTAAAAATACCAGACAATTTTACATTGAATAATCTTACTGTTATTCTAAATTGCCAACAAATATATCATTAAAAGCAGTATTTAATAGTTGAAAAGGGATAAGCTACCCATTCCAGTATTCTTCAGCTTCCCAGTGGCTCAGCTGGTAAAGAATCTGCCTGCTATGTGGGAGATTTGGGTTCAGTCCCTGGACTGGGAAGATCCCGTGGAGATGGGAACAGCTACCCACATTTACATACACACATTTACACAACAGTGGACCAAAATCAGTGTTTCTTGCAAAACTGGAGCTGATGGCCTCTGTTGTTGTTTCACAGGATACACCCAGACAAATGTTGGGGAAGCTCTGGCAGCTGTGCACGGCTCTGAATTCAGTCAAACGACTATCTGCCGATTTGAAAACCTGCAGCTCAGCTTCAAAAATGCATGCAAACTAAAAGCAATATTATCCAAATGGCTGGAGGAAGCCGAGCAAGTAGGAGGTACAAAAGCTGTGTTTCTGGAAACAGTGATGTTTTAACCTAAAAACAATGGTTTCCCTCGGTTGAATTTGTGCTAAAGTGAGAGGTGTGAAGTTTGGTTTGATTTTTCTCTTTGACATGAAAGATAAGTATCTTGTTTCATCACGCTATAAAGAAAAGCAAGGCCAGTGAAAGTGTAGAAATAAATGTATTGAGAAGGTAAATAATCAGAGAATAAAATATATAGGGAAAGTTTCTACACAATGTGGCATAGGTGTAAAGTGGTGAAATGATTCTTTTTAATGTATCCAGATTATTTCCTGCTGTGCTATATACTGTAGTAATTATTCATGAATCATTTTTATAACCTGATATAAGTGTAGCCAGACTGTTCGCTCACATCATTGTTTCTAGTGAATAACAAGCAATTGCTAGATGAACAATTTAATGTGATAAAATTATCTATTTATATTAATGTCAAGGCTGGCTAAAGAGCAAGGTTTGATAGCATTTAGAGCAACTGTTTCAACAAAGATAGGGTATGATTTAAAGACAACTGTTAATATTTATAAAGTTAATATTTTTTCTGTGTTAATATTTTAACCTAGGGCATGTAATCTAAAATGATGTGTACTGCAAAAATTTAAAACAAAAATGTATGGTAATTCTATTTTGTATTGTTTTATAAAGAAACTTTAAATCCAAATCTGATAGTTTAAAAAAAAACAAACCTGCTTTGTTTTTGTAATTATTCATTGTTTTCGCAACACAGCTTTATACAATGAGAAAGTTGGTGCAAATGAAAGAAAAAGGAAACGGAGAACAACTATCAGGTATACTTTTGATATATTACAAGTTAGTGGAGAAGAAAATGATTTTAAAAATGGAATGAGCATTTGAGTATAATATAGGTTCAAAATAACATAAAAATGAATAGACCCAATTGAGAAAATAAGGTAGGTGAAAAAAGCACAACATTCAATAAATTACTGCTGAGAAACAGCTGGAAATTTAAAATTTGATGGAAAAATATGTATTGTTTGATTCAAGAACAGTTTTGTTCTCCAAGTTTTGGAAAAAACAGAAGCTGTACAATCACAGCTAAAAAGAATGACTGTTTCTACTGTAGGTTTAGACAAGTCTTGCTTTGGGAAAGACCCTGTGGACCGTAGCCTACAGGCTCCTCCATCCATGGGATTTTCCAGGCAAGAATACTGGAGTGGGTTGCCATTTCCTTCTCCAGGAGATCTTCCCGACCCAGGGATTGAACCCAGGTCTCCCACATTGTAGACAGATGCTTTACCATCTGAACCACCAGTGAAGTCAATATGTTATCTATGGTATTACAAAATAACAAAACTGGTCACTAGTAATTTAGTTGCTTAAAGTTCTAAGTGACTTCTAGCATTTCAAGCTAGGTTGTTCATTTATCTTTTTGTAGTTTCCACGAGGCTCATGGAGGAATTGCTAAAATACAGGTTTTGTTTTGGTTGGTTAGTGGTACACTAAACATTTCAATGGGCTTCCCTGGTGGCTCAGAGGTTAAAGCGTCTGCCTCCAATGTGGGAGACGTGGGTTCGATCCCCGTGTTGGGAAGATCCCTGGAGAAGGAAATGGTAACCCACTCCAGTATTCTTGCCTAGAGAATCCCATGGACAGAGAAGCCTGGTAGGCTACAGTCCATGGGGTCGCAAAGAGTCGGACACGACTGAGCAACTTCACTCACTCACTCACAAACATTTCAATAACCTGAGTTCTGGGGCACATTTAGAAATGCATACAGAATTATTCTCTTCTCAGGAAGTCAGTGCCCTCTTGTGGCAGAAAGTGGGTAAACACTGTCTGGGTTCCCCTCCTTAATTTCTTCCCGTGACTCCAGTAAAAGGAGCCTACATGAGACAAGCACCTAAATGTTCAAATAAAAATTCACATTTATTATTGTTGAGGATCTTTGAAGGTGTTTTCAGAGTCTTTAGGTTTCCTTTTTATATTAATGTTAATACTAATATTTAGGAAATTTAACCTAACTTGATTTCAATCATCTCCTTTCCTGCCAACTCCCCCCACCTCCCAGTATTGCTGCTAAAGACGCCCTGGAGAGACACTTTGGAGAACAGAATAAGCCTTCCTCTCAGGAGATCCTGCGGATGGCCGAAGAGCTAAACCTGGAGAAAGAAGTGGTGAGGGTTTGGTTTTGTAACCGAAGACAGAGAGAAAAACGGGTGAAAACAAGCCTGAATCAGAGTTTATTTACTATTTCTAAGGAGCATCTTGAATGCAGATAGGCTCTCCTATCGTGTAATAGCGAGTTTTTCTACTTTTCATTCCTTTTTCTTCTTCAGCCAAAATAGAAATTAGTTATTTGTTAGCTTCAAAACATCACATCAGTAATTTTTGCAGAAGTGTTTCTCTTCTACTTTAAAAACAAATACAATTTAAATTATGTTGATGAATTATTCTCAGAAGGCACATTGTACATTTTAAGCCAAAAATTCATAGGATTAAAACAATGATTCTTTCCCTCTCACTATATCTTTCCCTCTATCTTTCCCTAACACACACATACACACATATACACACAGGAGTATGCACATGTGGTCTTTTAAAGATTCTTTTTGCAAAGGCTGTATATCTGCTTTTTAATATTTTAGTCAGTTCTGTCACATAAAGAATATCAGTAGAGATGATCCAATTAGAAATTCCTTATCTGATGCCCTGCTTGCCATCAGCTTTAGTTTGTTTGAACTAAAAGTTTTGCACTCAAGAACTGGAGGTGCCTTAGAATTTCATTATTGCATTTAGGAATAAATCTTAATCAGAAGTGACACCTTTGAAGTAACAATTAGGGCACAGAGCCCAAAGAAGTGTTTCAAAAGAAATTTGTAGAAATATTAATTTATGATCTTTTTATTCTTCCCAGATATTAGCTTTTTGGTGTTTAGTTGTGGAAAATATGCTTTATGGATTCTTGAGCCCCACACTACTGTTTCTATAAGCTATAAAAGTACAAGGAAGATGTCTGGCTTACTTGCTATTTCTCCAGTGCCAGGGAAAGCCTTTGCTCACAGCAGAAAGAAATCTTTGTTAAATGAACAAGGCAGTTTACTCTTAACAGTGGCTACAAACTTGGAGAGTCAAATTTAATACCATAGCTCATTTTGAAATCTGACAGCCTAGAAAATCATCTGGGGTCCCATCAGAAAAGAGGATCATTCTTGGTTTAATTATTTAGAATATGATTTATTGTTAATGAAAAAATTTGCTGTATTGAGCTTTTCAGTTCCAGGAGTTGCACATTAAGGAACATGTATTTAATTAATAAGACTGTGCACCACTGTACAGCATATGTAATATAGCCAATATTATATAATAACTTTAAATGGAGTATAATCTACAGAAATATTGACTCACTGTTGCATACCTGAAATTAACATAATATTGTAAATCAACTATACTTCACTTTAAAAAAAGAATGCACTTCGTTAAAACTTGCAGGTAGAAGCACTGTAATGTGTTACCACTATCAAGGAGCGACTTTGTTTTGTGTTTTGAATGTCAATCTGCTGGCAATGTTTATCTAACTTATTTTATATAACAAAAAATGGGAACAGTTAAACTAAATTTAGAGTGCTTACTAAATAAACTATACTGTCCTGTCTCTTGCTTTTTGTAATATTAATAAAGACTAAGGATTATGCAGATCACAATCTATGTAGATTATATATATATATGCACACATAATCAACATCTATTGGATAGCTGAAAACATTGATATATTATTAAAAGCAAACAAAAAATCAGTTTTCAGTGGCCTGATAATCCATGCTTAAGTACACATCTAGCACCCAGAAGGTGTTAAATACTATACAGATACATACATACATACATATATATATATATGTATGTATACTATGTATATATAAAGACTTTTCATGAGAGTAAATTCCAAATTATCAGCTGTGTGGATTTATAACTTTTCTCTTGACAATTCGTTTACTTAAAACATGCATTAGTTGGGGAAGTGATTCATTAGTTTGTAAAAGGCAGAGAAAAATGTACATACAGACCGACACTGCTAAAAATACATGTATGCGTGTTGTTAAAACTTGCAAATAAAAGCAAATGTAATGCATTATAAATCTAGAATAGTAACTCTTTGCACTTAAATATGAAACTTTTGGGAATGCTTAATCTGACTCTATATAGCAAATACAAGCACAGATATGTGCCTCAGTCATGATTACAGATGTTAAGTTTAGATTATAATCAGACATTCTTCTATAAGGTCATTCTTTCCAACTTTAGATACAGTTAGCATTGGAAAACAGTTTTTCTCCCTAAAAAATATCAAGGCAATATTTAATATTGAAATAACAATCCCTTATTTACTATTACTAGTAATAATACTAGTCCCTAATAAATTACTATTTACCAGTTGTAAATGTACTGGTATTTGCTATTAACTCATTTGTATAAATGAGTTTTGAGACTATATTTTCTAACTATTTAGTTGGTATTTTAATAGATATTGGCTTCCTTAAAAATAGAAAATGGTGAAGGTTATTTAGAATTCTAAACTGCAGTTAAGTGACAAATGTGATTTACTGTGCAGTGTCTATGTGTTTAACATTTGGGAATACATCCAAAGCTGACATTAGCCACACAGCCTTTCCATTTCTTGTTCTTATGAGCTCTTCTGTGAGAAATCTTCAAGAATTTCAGAGTTCCATTAAAACGGAAGGCTCTGTCACTTGTATCTACTGGCACACTCAGTTTTACCCTATCGAGGTGGCTGAGAAATTCATTTAACTTACCTTTCCATTCCTAATGGTATAAACAAAGAATCTGCCTGCAAAGCGGAAGACGCAGCTTCAGTCCTTGTGTCGGGAAGATCCCCTGAAGGATGAAATGGCAACCCACCCCAATGTTCTTGTCTGGAAAATTCCACAGCCAGAGGAGCCTGGCAAGCCACAAAGAGTCGGACACAACTGCACGGCTAACACTTTCACTTTCCATATCTAACGGTAAAAATAGTTAAAAGAAATATTTTCATGTTTGGGACAGAGATGTGTGTGTGTGCACCCATGCATATTTTCAGGTGCTTGGGAGGATGGCTTGTGGGGAGGGGGTGTGTATGCTGTTCCGATAGCTGGCTACCTGAAATCAGACTTCAGGATCCTCAGGCTTCCTTGAAGGGAAATTCAATCCAGTTGACTCTTGAAAGAACTAAGTAATAGGAATTATCTTAAACACATTTATGGACTCAAGATTCTATAGAAATTGAAAAGTTAATCAATTCTTCTGTAACTATAAAACCCTATTCATGTAGAGTAATGGCATCAAAAAAGAAAGTCATCACAGGTCTCTTTCAGATTTGCACATCACAGTTTAAACATGGGAATGTCTGAAACAAGTACAGATTAAATTGGGCCAACTAGGACCAAGCTAGGGGTGTAGCTCCTGGGCTAGTAAGGAATGTCCATGGGTGAGGGCGGGCTTCTCCTAAAGGCATTAGACAAATAATACACCTCCCTGTGCAGGTAACATGAAGCTCACAGGTCACCAGATTTCCCACTCTGGTCTACACAGGCACAATTGCTTTAAAATGTATTTTATTGAAGTATAGTTGATTTACAAGGTTGTGTTAATTTCTTGAACTCATTTCCACTACCTCTGCCATAACCAGACACTCCCCCTCCAAACATAAGAGTAGTCTGTCACAATCAGCTGACAGATGGTCATTTTACGTTTTCTAAGATGAGTATTGACATTTTTGTACCAAATTCTACTTCTCTCAGACTCAAGTGATCTCCATCCATGACATTAACATCCAGTAATAGAATATGACATTGGGCTGCATCCTTCAGTAAGAGAAATTGCTGTCCTCTTCTGCTCACTTTCTATTAGCAAACTTGTCAGTTGCTAAAGAAATCCTTTTGCCAAAAGTAGGAAATGAGGAAAATCAAGTAAACATATAAATCAGTTGTTTCATTAAACTCAGTGTGTAAGAACCCTTGTTTACGAATTTTAAGGGTCTAAAAGGAAGTTTTGTTTTTCGCTGACAAAGGTCTGTATAGTCAAAGCTATGGTTTCTCCAGTAGTCAAGTACAGATGTGAGGTGGACCGTAAAGAAGGCTGAGCACTGAAGAATTGATGCTTTCCAACTGTGGTGCTGGAAAAGACTCTTGAGAGTCCCTTGGACTGCAAGGAGATCAAACCAGTCAATCCTAAAGGAAACCAACCCTGGATATTCATTGGAAGGACTGATGCTGAAGGTGCTCCAATATTTTGGCCACCTGATGTGAACAGCTGACTCACTCGAAAAGATGCTGAAGCTGGGAAAGATAGAGGGCAGAAAGAGAAGAGTGCGGCAGAGGATGAGATGGATAGAGAGCATTACTGACTCAATGGACATGAGTTTGAGCCAACTCTAAGAGACAGTGAAAGATGGGGAAGCCTAGCGTGCAGCAGTCCCTGGGGTCGCAGAGTCAAACATGACTTACTGACTGAACAAGCAGCAGCTTAACTCACAAATTTACAGACAATGCTCATGCAAACTAGAGCATTTTATAAATATAGCCAGATCAAAATGACTCTATTCTTTCCTTTGGGTCCCAAAGTATTTTGTGGCATTCATGTTTGACTGAAATTGTTTTTAAAAATCTCTAAGACGTATCTGTTTAAAGATTTAAGAACGGTTATCCCCTGCAAGTTCCAGGAAAGAAATTATCAGATAAATTTCATGTAAAACCACCAATTATTAGACTTACTCCATTCACAAGCATCAGTTTTATACCAACTGCTAGTTCTTAAACAGACATATAAACAGCATTGTTATCTAATTTTTCCTTTGAAGAAAGTAATAAAAATCATTCTTCTGAAAAATTACCAGATATGCATCAAACTTTTAACTTTAGCAGAAATCAAAAACAGAGAGATAAGGGGAAAAAAAACCATAACAGCAATAAATCTTTATTGAGGTTTTTTTAAACAAAATAATTTAAAAAACAAAAAACCCCACATGTAAACAAGAAATAAAGTTAGTTGGCATTATTATGTACATTCAAGAATCAAAACAAGTCCTGTGTTAACATTCCATAATTAAGTAAAATGTTTTGACCCATCAATGCTCAGGGTACCTGTATTTAATGTTATCAATAATGAAATTTTATCTTTGAACATTATAAAATGGTTTATGGATTTAAAGTTTAGGTTTTCATTTTTCTCATCAATCCTTATGCCATATGTCCACTAGTCCTAAAATGTATTTATGTTGTCCATATTAGTCCAAAACATCCATTGTCCCAAATTAACCAGGTTACAGTTATTTGATCTCCTCCAGTAGAGTTTTTAAAGGGTGGGATGTACTAAAATCCATATATGACAACATTATTTTTCAAAGCTAACCTAATTCTAAATTCTGTCTAACTAATCTGCCATGTCTTCATTTCTTCTCATTTTCTATACATACATTAAATAACATAGCAACTTTACTTTAAAAAATGCAGTTAATACATTAATACAAATTCAGGCAGCAATTTCTGACAAAGTTGTAGTTTATTTACCAAGAAAAAAAATGTTAATTTTTAAAATTTAGGTTGAGTACTGTCTTAGTAGTGTTACTTAATTGAGAATGATGGCTTCATCAAAACCCAGTGAGGGTTTGATATACACATTAATACAATTCAAAACTAAAGAGATTAAATTATAATTCATATGGAGGAAATCTCCTCAGTTCTGGGAAGAAAGACCAAAATATATTGTTTTATTAATATAAAATGTTATTAATTCAGTGTCTGTTTTTGCTAATTATATTTAACTCACTTTATAAGCTTTAAAAAAAGTGCCTGGCTAACTTTTGCAAGAGGTTTCAATTTGAGTTTAAAATGTAGTTCTTTTCTGTCAGTTAAAATAATTTAAAGATGTGCACAATATGTTTGTACTGTTTAAGGCAGGTGCCAAGCACATTTTCAAAGGTAATAAACTTACCAAGTAGAATGCTCTCCCAAAGGAAAAAGAAAAGAAAAGCTCATAACAGTTTTTGTTTAAGACAGATGTTCAAATAGCACTCTTCTTTTAGGTGATTTAAAAATAATTTGACAACTGAACCGCCTATGGTCATAACATATATCACTTACAAAGGACAAGTAACAGACACAAAATTAATAGTACTTTTAATATTCTTACTAGTCTCTTTAAGTTGGTGCCTCGTAGCTTTAACAAGATTTGTATTCTGTGTAAAAAGATTCAGAACATAAATACACTAAGGAATGAATATAATTCCTCTATGTCATGCAGAAAAGAAGTCAACATTTTACACATCATCACTCTCAAAGAGTTCTAATTAAAATCCAAACTGTTCCCATTTTTGCATCATTGTCACTCTTTGGCAAAAGATTCAAAGTAGCCATGGGTTAGGAAAAACTGTTTACTCATGGTCTTCATTTTTGCAAAATAAATGTGCTTTGTAAAAGGAATCTTCACTGTGCCTGGTGTATACTAAATAATTATAATAGGCAAAATATAATGGCTTTTTAAATTAATCTACTCCTAAAGCTTTGAGTTGCCGTTCAATCTCTTCATCAGAGATTGTAGACTTTGAAGTAGAGGCAGATGGTAAGCTTCGGGCAGCTGATGGAGCTTTGGCCATCTACATTAAGAGAGAAAAAGAGAAAAAAAAAGGTATTAACAAACTTTTGGGTTAGGATATAAAGGATATGCTACAAGAGGTATAATTTACTTTTCAAACAGATATTAAAAAACATACACCTAACATAAAGGAAACCTTAAAATAATGAAGTGAAGAGAAAGTATTTCCATCTGAGAGAATAGGACATTCGTTCATACCTTTCCAGAGATTTCAATTCCAATTTCATCAAGAACTTGATTCACAATATCTTGGCTTTCTTCTTCATCATCAGAGCCATCAAAGATGTCATCAAGTGTGTCATTGACTTGAGGGGAGAAGAGGAAACAAAGCAGTTACTTTCAAACAGATTTCACGTTAGGTTTATATTTTTAGAAAAAGGCCCAGCGATGTAATTTACACAGTACAAATAAAATCGATGAATACATGGAGAAAAGTAAATACCTTAGATAGTTTACACTTAAGGAGAACAGGAAAAAAAAAAAGATTCTGATAAATGGAAAAGTAAATGATTATAAAAGTTTCAAATGGAAGAAGTGACACCCATGTGGAAGGAAGAAATACTTGAGATGGTCACTGAAGGACACAGAGAGATACAGTAGCATGAGCAAAGACATAGTGGAAAGCAACAGGGATACAAGTAAGACAGAGTAAGTTCTGTTTGACTGTGTAAGATGTATAAATGGAAAGTGGTTGGGAAGCAAAGAATTTAAAAAACTGGCCTATGATTGTTATCAACATGATCACTGGGGAAGGTCCCAGAGGAAGAAAGACAAGTAACCTAGCCTGATCTCACTGTAAGTACCCTGCTAACTGGTTGTCTGGTAAACAGACTAATACTTGCCAGCAAGACAGTCCCTGAACTTAGCAGGCTGTTTTTGTTTTAGGATTGTTGTAGCTACAACTTATGGGTTTATATCTATGAGTTCCTTGAAAATGACATATAAGATAGGTGACCATCTGAGGTATAAATATATTTCCTACACTTCGTAAATGTTCTGTTGAACATGAAGTAAGTAAACAGATTAGACATTCATCTATG
>SJYC01064177.1:0-15129 GCA_006408675.1 Madoqua kirkii | reverse complement strand
AGGTAATGTCTAAATTTAAAAAATAATTAATTTTTTCCCAAAAATGTTCATGTTTGAATTAAAGGACACTTATTTAACCTATTTATTCATTTAAAACCATGACTTCAAGAAATGATAAAAACATTGAGCTTTGCAAAAAATATGTGAATATTTTAGATTCACAACTGATTTAATTAAAACAAATTAATGATATCAAGTATGGCCAAAATATTTTATATATTATTATATATGTATCTGGGTATATGTGTTTATTGTATGTGTGTTATATAAAATATGTCAGTTCAAAGACAGAGAGCAGTCTTTTATGCATGCTGCAGCCAAAGTAATTTTTTCAAATATAAGACTGTACCCTCCCGTCCCCCACCAGCTCACACATACCTAATTCTCTAGGGGTTTTGCATTGTTCTTAGCATTGAAAAGTCAATTCCATAAATTGACCTGTGAGACCAAACATCCTAACCCTGCCTAACAAGCCAGTCACATTCTGCACCACTGCCCTGTAGGTACACTGATCTTCTATTTCCGTAACTGTACTGTGTTCCCTCCACCACAGGACCTCTGTATATACTGTCCCTCTGCTGGAATGCTCTTCTTTACTTGCTTTCACTGTAAATACTTCAGATTTTCGTTTCTTACCTTAGGGCAGCAGTTTCTGACACCCTGGCTTAGAATAGATGTTCCTGTTAAATCCTACTCGCTACAGATAAAAGTTTATGTATTGGTGTAAATTATATGACTTTATTTGCAAATTATATTACTGTTACAAAAATATACTAATAACAACTACAATGCTGACAGTGATAACAGAGCAGCTAATGCTGATATATATTATTCTGTGTGCCAGGCACTGTTCTAAGCACTATATGTATTCAATATAATAATATTTAAAGTTAAATACATTTAAACCTAACAAGTCTTTATATGCTAGGTATTACCATTTTCTCTCTATTACAAAAGAAGAATGAAGAGCTTGTCGAGATCACACAGCTATTAAGTAAGATATGAACCCAAGTAATCGACTCCAAAGTCGTTTCTAATCACTGAATTAAAGGGGAAAAAAGTAAAAGCGTTAGTCCTTCAATCATGAACAACTCTTTTCAACCCCATGGACTGTGGCACGTCAGGCTCCTCTCTCCATTACATTTTCCAGGCCAGAATACTGGACTGGGTAGCCATTCCCTTCTCCAGGAAATCTTCTTGACCTAGGACTAAACCCGGGTCTCTTGCATTACAGACAGATTCTTTACCATCTGAGCCACAGGGAAGCCCAATCACTGAACTAAACTACCTCTCAAATGGGCTGCTTTGTAAATAGACTTTAATCAGCACTTGCCTGGTTATGCTTCCCATTTCATCCCCATCACTTATTACAGTTCCTACTTAGTGGACCTAAACAAATATTTCTTGAATTAACAAATTTTTAAGAAATTTAAGTGAAAATTCTAATTCATACATTGCTATATGGCAGGACCACATTAGGTATGTTTTTTTTCCCCTATCACTTGCAGAAAATTACAAAATGAGTTGTCTTCCTCCTCAACATTATTGAAAGGTTATCCAGCTCTGGTGTGTGATCTTAAGATAGGACCTTATCTTCAAATTAGACAGATATTTAGTTCTATCGATTTGTAAAATCAAAAAAGGAAAACAAAGATTTTTTGCTCTTAACCATGCATTTCCACTGTAAATGACTAAGATCCATTAAAAGTAAGTAAACTGACAGAATAAGCTTTATTCAGAATAAATAGCTTTCAAACAATCTGTTTTTTAAGGAACACAATGTGCCACTGTACTTACTGTACATAAAATGGACACATTCTATTTCATGTGTTCTGTGGTCTAAAAGGCCACTTTAGTTAATCCTCATTATTTCTGAATTCCTTATCTGTGAATTTGCCTACCCACTAAAATGTATTTGTAACCTCAAGTCGACACTTGCAGTACTTTTATGCTCGTCTGTGGACATGCACAGAGTGGCACAAAGTCTGAGTGGCCCAACAAGCATAATTCCAGCTTAGGTCTCCTAAGATGACACCCTGCATCTTGACTCAGCACTAATAATGTCAATTAGTGTCATCTTTGTGGTCTATTTTTCCCCTTTTGGTTGGTGATTTCACTGTTTAAAATGCTCCCCTAAACACAGGACTGAAGTATGGTCTAGACAAGTTAACAACAACTGTGATCAAAGACTCAGGAACCTAACCCTCCATTTCCCCTAGGAACAGTGGTTTGATATTCCCTAATTCAGTGTTCCTCAAACTTTATAGAATGTAATTACTGCAAATAATGAGAATTTACAGTTATGGACTATTTTCCTAATATATATAACCCTGTTCTTTCTCTCCTCTATGGTTAATCTTTTCTTTTTGTTCTTCATATTCATGCTCTTTCTTCCCTTTATTTAAATTCTGCTGATAATTTTGGTTTTCCACATCAATCTATTCAAGCATCTGTGCAGTTCACTGAAACATGGAGAACAGAATGTTGTAGAGCGCAAGCTTCCTTTTTAGCACATCTCAACCTTCTCCCACCCCCAAAATGAACTATGTAATATATGTGAGAGCAGAGCCTTTGTCTTGAACTTCTGGTCTCTCACAGTTCTTAATACACAGCAAAGAGCTCACTATTTATTAAATGTCTGAAAGGCTCACAGTCTTTTAAGTTCTACAGTAAAATCATTAAGTTTTTTTAATCTAAGGACTGTAAGTTAAACTTACATTCCTGATAAAATGAACTGACAAATTCTTCTGAAAATACTCATGCATCTTTCTGACACATTCATGAAAATGAATCAAGAAAAAACTATAATTCAAATTATTATATCAAAATATATAGCATATCAAATAAGGAGCCCCAAAATCTTTTTAAAACTTAAGAAAAAAAAAATAATGTTTTAAGTCAACTTAAAAAATTTAGACTTTACATGTAATCCTGGAAGAGTGGAAGTGCCTAAACAAAATTTTTTATATTAAAACAAATTGATAAAAAGCCTAGAAATATTTATCTGAATTATGTTTAATTATAACTCATTTGATTTAAAATTACAAAGATTCTATACCATATATATGCTATTTTTATAATATACAGCCTACCAGTCTCCTTCCTCCATGGGATTCTCCAGGCAAGAGTACTGGAGTGGATTGCCATTTCCTTCTCCAATACATACACACACACACACACACACACACACACACACACACACAAACACACACATAAAAGAGGAAGGCTTAAGTTTAACTTGAATGCTGATATTTAAACATCTCAGATGAATCACAAAGCTATGGATATAAAGGTTTCCACTTACTTTTGCTGTAGTCGACATGGCTCCTGCCATCTTCATCTGAGAATTCATCACTTTTGTTTGTGTGGACATGGAAGTGACTTTTGAACTTACAGCAAAAGTTCTTGTTTTCTGTTTCCTTAGATGTACAAGCTGCTTGGCTAAAACTCTGCAAGCTTCTTTATTACCGATCTTGGCCATTTTCTTAATTTCTAATTCCTATCAGAGGAAATAAAAAGGAGTAAGATCATTAAAGGGGGGTCCTCAGTGATTTGATAAGAATAGACTGAGCATACACATTATACCCTTTTACCCTGATTATGAAGAAAGAGGCTTTGACAAAGTCATACAAACACTCATTTGAGAGGGCAAACTGTTTTACTTGTCTATATGGGTAAGACGGAACTAGAACTGTGCTCTACACATACAAAGCAAGTCTACAAAATAGTGCTCACCTAAAGCTGAAAAGAAAACTTAAATATTCAATTTAAAAGTAGGTAGGAAAAAAAAAAGTCAAATGAGGAATTGGTAGAGGAGAGCAAAGGAAAAAAATAGAGTCCAGTGGTAGATCTGAAGCTAGTAATACAGACAACTATCTTCAATGAAAAGGTCCATTTACTATGTTAAGTAAGAGACAGATTGGCAAATTAGATGTCGTTTAGTTGCTAAGTCGCTTCCGATTCTTTGTGACCCTATGGACTGTAGCCTGCCAAGCTTCTCGGTCCATGGGATTCTCCACACAAGAATACTGGAGTGGGTTGCCATTTCCTTCTCAAAATATAAAAATATACACTATCTCAAGAAAACAACTTTAGCAAAATAAAGCTAAGTAAAAGGCTACAACAAATATATTCTATATAATACTTGGTAAAATCTGAAAATTTGGAGTGGTTACATTAACTAGATTAAAAAAGAAACGAAAGAAAAGGGACTATTACCAGAATAAAAGGGGGCATTTCATAACAAAGGAATTAATATATAAAGATGTCAAACTAACCCTAAACGTGTATGTACCTAAAACAGCGCTTCCAAAAATATAAAAATATACGCTATCTCAAGAAAACAACTTTAGCAAAATAAAGCTAAGTAAAAGGCTACAACAAATATATTCTATATAATACTTGGTAAAATCTGAAAATTTGGAGTGGTTACATTAACTAGATTAAAAAAGAAACGAAAGAAAAGGGACTATTACCAGAATAAAAGGGGGCATTTCATAACAAAGGAATTAATATATAAAGATGTCAAACTAACCCTAAACGTGTATGTACCTAAAACAGCGCTTCCAAATTTATGAAGTGCAACTGATACAACTGAAAGGAGAAACAGACAGACACCAGTAGCATAAGGGACATCAACAACTCCTTTTTAAGTATATTGCTGTATTTTAGGACAAGTGGACAGAAAAACTATAAAGATACAGATTTACAAAAGCACTATCAACAACTTGACCTAACCAACATTCGCTAAAAACTCCACTGCCAACAGCAGAATACTCTTTGAAAGTGAAGTCTTGCAGTCGTGTCCGACTCTTTGAGACCCAAGAAAATATATGCTATCTCAAGAAAACAACTTTAGCAAAATAAAGCCCACCAAGCTCCTCCCTCTATGGCATTCTCCAGGCAAGAATACTGGAGTGGGTTGCCATTTCCTTCTCTGGGGATCTTCCCGACCCAGGGACTGAACCCAGGTCTCCCACATTGCAGGCAGGCGCTTTAACCTCTGCACCAAAGTGCACATTAAAAAAAAAAAAAAGGAATTACCAAAAATATACCAAATTCTGGATCAGAAAACAAGGCTCAACAAAAATAAAAGGATTGGAATCCTACAAGTATGATCTCTAACTGGAGTGAAATTAAACTAGAAAGCAGTAAGAAAAATAAGAAAGGAAAATAACAAGCAGAAATTAGGCAACATGGTTTGAAATAAGTCATTTAAGAATTGATGCTTTCCAATTGTAGTACTGGAGAAGACTCTGGAGAGTCCTTTGAACAACAAGGAGATCAAACCACTTAATTCTAAAGGAAATCAACTCTGAACATTCATTGGAAGGACTGATGCTGAGGCTAAAGCTCCAATACTTTGGCCACATGATGCAAAGAGTCAACTAATTAGAAAAGCCCCTGATGCTGGTAAAGATGGAGGGCATGAGAAGAAGGGGGAGATAGAGGATGAGTTGGTTGGATGGCATCACTGACTAAATGGACATAAGTTTGAGCCAACTCTGGGAGATAGTGGAGGACAGGCAAGCCTGGCGTGCTGCAGGACATGGGGTCATGACAACAATAACAACAACATAGAAAAAACAAATCACAGGGGAAATGAGATAATATTTTGAACTTAATAAAATAAAAATGCACATATCAAAATGTGTGAGTTGCAGTAAAAATAGTTCTTAGAAATTTAAAGCGTTAGAGCTTACATTTAGAAAAACTGAGTATCTAGTAGGCTTCAAAATAGAGAAAGCAGAAAAAAGCAGAGAAAATAAAACACAAAGTATATAGAAAGAAAGAAATATATAAAGAAGAGAAGAAATCTATGACCTAGGAAGGAAAAAAATACAGAAAATTAATGAGATCAAAATCTTTTTCTTTTATAAGAAATTGATCAAATTTATAAACCACTGCCAATTAGAAGAGAGAAAAAAACAGACAGGAAATACACAAATGACAAATACTGAAAAAGCAGAGGAGGGCATCACTTAACAACCAAAAGATGTTAAAGAATAGTAAGAAAATATTATAAACACAGTGTCATTACATTTAAAATTTAGTAGAGATGAACAAATTATTTGACATATGTGCACTACCAAACCTCATTCAAAAGGTAGAAAGCTTGATCCATTCTATACCTATTTTCTAAAAATTGCAAATTTTAGAATTTAAAAATCTAGCCACAAAGAGATTTTTGTTAAGTTCAAACATCTATCTGCAAAGAAAACTTCAGTCCTAATGACTTAACTGATGAAACCAATCAAACATTTAAAAAAGAAATACACAGACTCTTCCAGTAAATGAAACAGAAAGGGAAACTAGCCAACTCATGCTTTAAGGTCAGCAGTACTCTGATGTTAAACTACATAAGGATACCACACAAAAACATAACTAATAAGTTAATAGTTTTTATGATCAGAGATACTAATATCCTTATGAAAATTTCAACAAACTGAAATATTTTTTAAAAAATTCATTTACTAATGAAGTTTATTACTTCATTACTAATGAAGTTTATCCCAATAGCAAAAGTTTGATTGAACTTTGCAAAATCATCAGTTATGTAATTCACTATATTAACAGACTAAAGAAGAAAAACTACATAATTATCATCTCAATAGATGCAAAAAAAGACAGCACTTGACAAAATTAGTTCCTGATAAAAACTCTCAACAACTAGATAAAGGAACTTCAACCTGAGAAAGGGCCTCTACAAAAAGCCTATAGCTAATACTTAATGATAAAAGGATGAAAAATTTTATTTACATAGATGACATGATTGCCTATGTAGAAATCTAATAGAATCTACAAAAAGGCTACTTGACTAAGTGAGTTTAAGAAGGTTACAGAATAAAAGATCAATGTACAAAAAAATGAATGTATTTCTATATACTAGCAACAAAAAATATCAGAAATATGATAAAAGTAGCACAAGATCAGTATAACCCTGAAATGATCCAGGAAATGACCCAAATGTTCATTAGCTGGTAAACGGATAGTCAAATTTTGCAATGTCCGCATAATGGAATAACAGTTATCAGTAAAAATGATGATACATGTAATGACACTGATTAAGCTCAAAATAATTATGAATGAAAGAAGCCATATAAAAATGAAATCACTTTAAGATTTCATCTATATAAATTTCTTGAAAATGTAAAATCTACAATGACAGACCAGTGTTTGCCTAACTGAGGAGGAAATAGGGAGAAAGGGGATGGGTAGAAGCGATCGCAAAGGGAATGAGGAAACTTTTGGGGATGAGGAAACTTTTGGGGATGATGGATATGTTCATTACCTTGACTGTAGTAATGGTTTCATGAGTTAATACATATGTCAAAATGTGTCAAATGATTTGCTTTAAACATGGACAATCAATTGCATGTCAACTATACCTCAAGCATGTTGGTTTTTAAAAATGTTCTAAGCAATATACATTTAAAAACATAACAGAAAAATACTTAAAGATAGCCAATCTATTTTAAAAGTATATTTGTTATCAAAGACATTGTCAATAACAGTTAAAATATAAAGTAAGACACCCCATTGGTTAACATAGTTATTTTCTTGCAACTCTCTCTTTTTTAAATTAATTAATTAACTTTTAACTGGAGGATAATTGCTTTACAATACTGTGTAGGTCTCTTGTTTTCTAGGACTATTTTATCTTTGCTGTTGATTGAGAAGAAGATGGCTGTTTTGAGCAATATGTCTTCCTAGGCATTTATGTCTTTCACAAACAGAAGAATAATTTGATTTTATATTCAGCAGAATAAAGACTCAATAAAAATCAGAAGATTGACACAGTAAACAAAGGTAACTAGAAATTGCAGGAAGGTGTTAAACGCCATTTCTTAGTAAAGTAAATCACTTACCACCTGCCATGTGTCTTTTTCCTAGTTAGCTAATTACCCCAACACTGACTTCAAATTTGTTAGAAAAGTGAAACTGAAATTTAATGTTCTACTTACCAGCTGTTTTTCTTGTTTCTCTAAAGCTGCCCGATCTCTGATGATAGCCCTCTGTGTACCTCGTAACTCTCGATTCTGTTCCTTTATTACATCTAAGAGAATCAGAAAATAAACCTAAATGTATGAATTGTAAGATCTTATTTAATACCACTTAAAATACTGGAATTAAAAACCTCAATTAAAAAAAATTATAAGAGGTTAAATTTGTTTGTTTCAACATACTAAAAATTAATCAAATGTTAGAATGAATTATAAATATTGATTATATAAAAAAACACTGAAGTACAAATACATTATAGTCTGAGGCTTAGTCAAAAGAATATATAAATCACACTAAAATACTCCCTTAGAGAACTGATTATTATACATTGCTTTTATGACATGTATATATATGTCACAGGTATGCAAGTGAGTAAGCAAACACACACACACACAACCTTTTTCATCTCTTCCCTACTTCAACATTACACGAAATTCCAAAAAGGAAGACAAGCGATGTGTTTATTAAATCTTTTTTTCTACACTATGTCATCATCATTATAACAGAGTAAAGAGAAGCAGTCAGCTGTCCAATGAAGCAGACAGGGATGTGAGTCATAACTCTGCTACTGGATCATTATATGATGGTTTCTTGTAAGATCAATTAACACTCTAAACCTCAATTTCTTATAAAATAAAAATTATCATGAAGGAGCAAATAACAGTCACAACGACCTGATATATTGTTAGTGCCATTCACTGTTAATGTCTTTCTCATTTATCTCAATTCATAAGGATCCATCAGTCTTACCTTTTGAAGAATTAAAGTATTAGTCTAACTGACTGTCCACAATTTAGATTAACTGTTACTAAATAGTGATTACTTCAAAAGATCACAGATATGGACGGTAATGTTTGCCAAACTGTTTCCTCATTGTGAGTAAACTTGCTAAGTACTTTACATAAACTATGTGATCCCTTCATGGAACACAGCCTTGTATGGCGAAGGGCCTTGCGTAATTCAATAAAGCTATGAACCATGCCATGCTGGGCTACCCGAGAGGGACAAGTCATAGTGAAGAGTTCTGACGAAATGTGGTCAGCTACTTAAAATCCTAAAAGGTGATGCTCTTAAAGTGCTACAATCAGCATGTCAGCAAAATTGGAAAACTCAGCAGTGGCCACAACTGGAAAAGATGTCTTCATCCCAAAGCCAAACAATGTTCAAACTACCACACAATCACACTCACTTTACATCCTAGCAAGGTTGTGCTCAAAATCCTTCAAGCTAGGCTTCAATAGTATGTGAACCAAGAATTTCAGATGTAAAAGCTGGACTTAGGAAAGGCAGAGGAACCAGAGATCAAATTCTCAACATTCTATTGGATCAGACAAAACAAAGGGATTCCAGAAAAGCATTTACTTCTGCTTAAATGACTAAAGCCTTTGACTGTGTGGACCACAGCAAACTGTGGAAAATTCTTAAAGTGATGGAGTACCACACCTTCTTACCTGTCTCCTGAGAAACCCATATGAAGGTCAAGAAGCAACAGTTAGAAACTCACATGGAACAACTGATTGGTTCAAAATGAGAAAGAAGTATGACAAGGCTATGTATTGTAACCCTGCTTATTTAACTTCTATACAGAGTATCATCAATAGAAATGCTGGGCTGGATGAATCACAAGCTAAAATCAAGACTGCAAGAAGAAATAACAACCTCATATATGAGGATGATACCGAATGGCAGAAAGTGAAAAGGAACTAAAGAGCCTCTTGATAAGGGTGAAAGAAGAGTGAAAAGGCTGGCTTGTAAATCAACATTCAAAAAACTAAGGTCATGACATCTGGTCTCATCACTTCACGGCAAATAGAAGGGGAAAGTGGAAGCAGTGACTGCAACCATGAAGTTAAAAGACACTTGCTCCTTGAAAGGAAAGCTATGACAAACATAGTCAGTGCATTAAAAAGCAGAGACATCACTTTGCTAACAAAGGTCTGTATAGTCAAAGCTATGGTTTTTCCAGTAGTCATTTATGGATGTGAGAGTTGGACCATAATGAAGGCTGAGCACCGAAGAATTGATGCTTTTGAGTTGTAGTGCTGGAGAATATTCTTCAGACTCTCTTGCACTGCAAGAAGATCAAACCCGTCAATCCTAAAAGAAATCAACTCTGAATACTCATTGGAAGGACTGCTGCAGAAGCTGAAGCTCCAATACTTTGGCCACCTGAAATGAAGAGCCAACTCACTGGAAAAGACCCTGATGCTGGAAAACACAGAAGGTAAAAGGAGAAGAGGGTGGCAGAGGGTGAGATAGTTAGATAGCATCAGATTCAATGGACATAAATTTGAGCAAAGTCTGGGAAAAGTGGAGTACAGAGGATCCTGAGGTGCTCCATTCCACGGGGTTGCAAAAAGTCAGACATGACTTAGCAAATGAAAAACAACAATTCAGTATAATGTTCACAACAATGCCATGGAATTGGTTTTCCTGTTATTTTATATGTATCAGAAAATATGTGTTAATAAGTTTAAATAATGTGCCCAAGGTCACAAGGTAGTAATGCCAGATTTGGATCCAAGTTTTGTCTCCTCAGTCAGTGGTCTTAATCATTTTACTAGAGTATCTTTTCAGTAAAGAGGTAGAATTTAAAACTATCCCCACTACAACAGATTGAAGAGTCTCTTCATCAGATGGCACTGGGAAAACTAGTCAGCTACATGAAAAAAAAGAAAGAAACTGGACTCCTGCCTCACACCATATATAAAAATTAACTCAAAAGAGAAGAATGACTCAAATATAAGAGCTAAAATCATAAAAGTCTTAGAAGAAAACAAAGGAGTAAACTACATGATTTGGGTTTTGACAATAGATTCTTAGATATGACACTAAAAGCACAAGCAACAAGAGAAAAAAAATAGATAAAGCAGACTCCATGAAAACTAAACACTGTGACTAAAAGGCATTATAAAGTGAAAAGACAAAACGGGAGAATATATACGCCAGTTACATATAAGTCTAGAAGCCAGAACATATATATGTATATAATATATAAACCTCTTACAATTCAAAAACAAAGGCCAACTCAACAAATGAGGGAACACCTTGCACAGACATTTCACCAAAGAAAATACATAAACGGCCAACAAATATTCGGAAAAAATACAAAGTATCACTACTCATTAGGGAAATCAGAAACCATCTCCCATTTGCCAAAATGGCTATAACCAAGCCTTCTTCAATACCACAGCTCAAAAACATCGATTCTTCAGTGCTCAGCTTTCTTTATAGTCCAACTCTCACATCCATACATGACTACCGGAAAAACCATAGCTTTGACTAGATGAACCTCTGTTGGCAAAGTAATGCCTCTGCTTTTTAATATGCTGACTAGGTTGGGCATAACTTCTTCCAAGGAGCAAGCGTCTTTTAATTTCTTGGCTGCAGTCACCATCTGCAGTGATTTTGGAGCCCCCCAAAAGAAAGTCTGTCACTGTTTCCATTGTTTCCCCATCTATTTGCCAGGAAGTGATGGGACTGGATGCCATGTTCTTAATTTTTTGAATGTTGAGCTTTAAACCAACTTTCTCACTCTCCTCTTTCACTTTCAAGAAGCTCTTTACTTCTTCTTGTGGGTGGGAATGAATATTATTTCAGCCATGGTGGATAAAAGTTCAGTGGTTCCTCAAAAGTTGAACATAAAATTACCAACTCATCTCACAATATCTCTCCTATTTACCCAAAAGAACTGAAAAAAAAAAAAGTACTTAAATCATTACTCTACACAAATTCAGCACTATTTAAAATAGTCAAAAGGTGGAAACAGCCCAAATGTCTATGAACTGGAGGGACGGGGACTGGTGAGTCATTGCTTAATGGATACAGGGCTTTATTTTACGAAGCTTTAAACCAACTTTCTCACTCTCCTCTTTCACTTTCAAGAAGCTCTTTACTTCTTCTTGTGGGTGGGAATGAATATTATTTCAGCCATGGTGGATAAAAGTTCAGTGGTTCCTCAAAAGTTGAACATAAAATTACCAACTCATCTCACAATATCCCTCCTATTTACCCAAAAGAACTGAAAAAAAAAAAAGTACTTAAATCATTACTCTACACAAATTCAGCACTATTTAAAATAGTCAAAAGGTGGAAACAGCCCAAATGTCTATGAACTGGAGGGACGGGGACTGGTGAGTCATTGCTTAATGGATACAGGGCTTTATTTTACGATGATGAAAATGTTTTGGAATTAGAGATGATGATTATACACCATTGTGATTGTACTAAATGCTACTGACCTGTTCACTTTAAAATGATTATTGTTAAGTGAATTTCAACTCCATTAAAACAACAGCAAAGCCAGCAACCATTATCTTTTGTTGTGAAGGAGCATCACAACTTATATTCTACACATTTCTTATTATAATGAAACTTTACTCAGAATAAAAATAACTAATTATACTGAGTAACAGGTATATTAAGTGCTCACAACAACCCCAAAGGTAGGTACTATTATTTCACTTGTTTCAGAGGCGGGAATTGGTATTTGGTGTATTTAGTGAGGTAATCTGCCTAAGGGAGAAAAAGTGCTAGGCTTCACCCCACAGGCATTCTGATTCCAAAGCCTCTGACTATGAAGCTTGTAGGAAAACAAAAAATAAAGTTATCAAGGACATAATCCTTACAAATAGAGACAGATATCAACAAATAATACTGTTAAACAGAATGAAAAAACATTTCACGTCATTATATAAAATCAACTACAATGACTGAATAAAAGTTAAAAATAAGATGTCAGAGCTCCTATATCCTACTTAACAAAACATCTATTTCTCCTCCTCTACTTACTCTGTTTCTCAATTAGTTATATTGGTGGACATCTCACACTCAGGATTTACTAAAGATACATTCTATATATTCCTTACACACAGGAATAGGAAACCATACAATATCTACATAGGAGATGAGAAGAGAGGGAGCGCTCTCCCCTCACTTCTGGATGGGAAACATGTTTCACTTAAAAAAGAAGAAGGGGATAGTCTGTAGGCAAATATATTTGGGAAATGTTCAAGTTGAAAAAAATTTAAACCAATTTCTTTGTTTCAAGGCTTCTAAGAACATTTAATATACAAAAGTACATTGTCAACCTTTAAGGGAAGAATATGTGGTCGATTATTCTCCAAAGTCATTAAACCAGGAATCCTTTTACAGAAACCTCTATTAGCATCTCTTGGGTAGAAATGTTTCATGGAGCACTGGCTGGGATCCTATTCTTAAAAAACATGACTTGTTAGTTTGCTAGAGCTGTTACAACAAACATCATAGACTGGGTGGCAGAAACAACAGAATTTTATTTTCTCCTAGTTCTGAAGGCTAGAAGTTCAAGATTAAGGTGCTTCCAGGGTTGGTTTTTTCTGAGCCCTCTCCCTTGACAGGGTGATAGCCACCTTCTTCTAGTGTCCTCACATGGCCTTTTCTCTGGTATCTTTTCTTCTTCTTATGGTAACACTGGTCCTACTGGATTAGGGCTCCACTCTCATGACCTCATTTAACCTGTTATCTCTGTAAAGACCCTGTACATTAGGGGTTGGGGCTTCTACATATGAATTTTAGGTGGACATAATTTAATTAGGTCTACACACATGATGTTTTTCCTCTGAAATCTACAGACTGACACTAAACAAAACAGCAAAGAAAGCTCTCATTTCCCCATCTTTCAAAACAATCATCAGCCTTTTCATCCTCACTACTTACACCCTCTCAATTTCCCTGTTTTGGACATAGTTTCCCTATCATGCCCAAGACAATGGATTGGTATGAAAATATTGACCACTTATCCTACTATTTCAAAAGAAAATATGCCCTAAATTTAACACTATAGTATTCAAGTGAACTTTTGGAACACAATCCTTTTGCACACTAAAAACTCCCTGAAATCAATCAACTAGGATAAGATGAAATGCTAACATAATGATGACAGTCTTCTAAAGTTACAAAAGTATTGAGCTGAGAGAGAAGCCACCATACTGACAAGCTGAATTGTGACTAGGTAATTGACACAGTGTAAAGCAAGTGCTGAAAGCACTGACTGTTGGATCTAGAAAGATCTAGAATGTTATCAATATACATTTTTTTCATTACTAAGGTCATATAATGAAAAATTTATATTTGGTCTTTGCCTTGAGTTCCTGGCACAGAGCTCCCAAAGCCCTTGGAATTTCCTGAGTGATAGAAATGTCTTTTGATCTAAGGAAGTGTACCTCTGGAGAGTTCAAGATGGGGCTGCTTACCAGAAAGTCCAAATGCTTGATTAGAAGGTGAGGACTTTCAACCCCATCCCTCAGGGGAGGGGAGGAGAGTCACAGACAGGGTTCTAAAAACTCTTAAAGAGACTGGAAGAGTTTCCAGGTTGGTGAACATACTGATATTCTGGGAAGGTAACATGTCCAGAGAGGGCATAGATACTCTGAGCACCACCCCCTACCCTATCCCCCTGCATAGTACCTTGCTTCCATTTAGCTGTTCCTGAGTTGTATTCTTATAAATAAACTGGTAATACTATGTACTTTCTTGAGTTCTGAGAGTTGTTCTAGTATATTTTCAAATCTGAAGAGGGAGTTGGGCTGACACTAGTGTTTACAGCCAGTCAGTCAGAAGTACTGGTGGCAATCTAAGACTTGTGACTGGCCACTTAAATGAGGACAGCTTTGTGGACAGAGCCCTTAACCTATGGGGCCTGTACTAACTCCAAACAGTTGTTAGGACTGAACTAAAGTGCTGGAGATACCCACTTGGTGTCAGAGAATCAGAGTAAAGAACAGATAGCCATCTTTGTTGAAATAGAAGTATTATGACATGATACTTTAATAAAACATAATTTAACTGAAATTGTTTGACATCAATTTTCTAATTTTATGTAACTATGTGTACCATAACTGTCACTGTATATTAGAGAAGGAAAAATAAAGAAAATTAACTACTGCATATTTCACAGCCTGTTGTTAATGACCTATTAATATTTAAAAAGTTCTAAGCTATAATCCGAGAGCATCTAATTGTTATACACTAGACTGTATAAAATAAAACTAACACTTTAAATATATTAAGGTAAGAGGGAAAAGACAGTAAATTTTTTTTCATATGAGAGAATGGGTGTATCCTATAAAACAAATTTTCTTTAAA
>SJYC01064176.1:0-17875 GCA_006408675.1 Madoqua kirkii | reverse complement strand
AGATAATATGATCCCAAATACTAACCAAAATGTAACTAATCAGAGCCATAACTGGTTATATTTCACTTAATAGAAAAAAAAATACACTGTAAAAATGACATAAACAGCCAAAAAATTGCATTTATCTTGAACCTAGATTATCATAGCTCATTTAAAATTTTACAAGCCTTTGAAGAAGCTGTTTTGACAGAGAATAATCTCACATTATTTGATTCCCTACTTCCACATAGGGGACTTAGATTTTATGACTTTATTTTAAACCCAATGAATTTAGTCTTGCATTCTATTTTCAGAGCTATTCTTAAAAATAGGTATTACAATCCCCACTTGGAAAAAGAGAATGTTAAAGCTTAGAGTAGTAGAGTCAGTCAACCAATGCACATATCAGAACTTTATCTCTGCTTCTGGAGATTAAGGTTTTCCATGGATATATACAGTCAGCAGTCCCCAGACATCATGTGTGAGACAGGCCTGCTCTTGAAGTACGATGGGGAAGCTGGGATTCCTCTCATGTGGAAGCAGAGGAACCAGCCCTCATCTCGAAATGAGGTGGGGAGCACGGGGATCTTCTCAAGTTTCCTTGGGTATCTTGGAAATCTCTTGAGTTGCCAAAATGATATCAAGCCTCCTTCCAAGTTGTGAGGGGGAACTCGTGATTGCTCTCAAGTCGCTGCAGGGAAATCAGGTGTCATCTCGCGTTGAGGGGAGAATCTGGTGGTTTCTCTTGAGTGTGGGGGAAAGCTCAGGGTTCCTCTTAATTTGCGACAGGGACCTCAGGGAAGATCTCGTGTTGCCTCAGGGGAGTTAGGCCTCCCTTTGAGTTGCGAGGGGGAAGTCAGGATCCCTCTTGAGTCACTGCAGGGGAATAGGGTGGGAAACTCAGGGATCCTCTCCAGTTGTGACAGAGATCTTGTAGTTCTTCTTGAGTTGCAACAGGGGAGTCAGGCCTTGTCTCATGTTGAGTCATGGAAATACACTTTCCTCTCGAGTTGTGAAAGGGATGTCAGGTCTCCTGTCAAGTTAAGGTGAGAAACTGAATTTTTCTCAAGGTGCAACAAATAAGTCAGACCACCCTTCATGTTGTGAGGGGAAACTTGGGGTTCCATTAGAGTCACTGCAGGGGAATCAAGTCTTATTTCGAGTTGAGGGGGAGCTCAGATTCCTTTTGGCTTGCAGTGGGAAACACAGGGTTCCTCTTGAGTGACAATGGGGATCTGGGGATACCTCTAGAGTGGCAACAGGGGAGTCAGGGCTCCTCTTGAGTTGAGGTGGAGAAGTCGTGTTTCCTCTCGAGTTGCAGCAAGGGTGTTGGGCCGCCTCTGGAGTTGCAGCAGAAACTTGGGTTTCTTCTCTAGTTGTTGCTGAAAACTTGGTGTTTCCTCAATAATTGCCACAGTGGCCTGAAAGCTCCTCTCAAAGTGCAAGAAGAAATCAGTGTTCCTCTGTATTTGCATCATGGGATGCAAGATTGCACTGGAGTTGTGGTGGGGAAGTTGGGGTTCACTTCAAGCTTGATTGGTACTCAGGGTTCCTGGCAACTTGTGATAGGACCTCCTGTCAAGTTCTCTTGGTGCAACTCATCTCTGGCAGGGATGGGCAGGGAGGCTCCTGTCTCATTGCAGTGATGGGTGACTACTCACTTTTTGGCAAAGGACTGCTCTATCATTGTGGTCGGGATCCACTCTGTAGATCCAGGGTTTTGAATCTCTCTAGTGGTGATGTGCAAGCTCCTCTCTCTTTGTGGTGTGAGGCCGTCTGTATTACTAGAAGAAGGGCTCCTCTCTGTGTGTGATGTCTAGCAGGCTCCTCTCAAGTTGTGGTGGAGGGCTCCTCTTAAGGGGCGTAGCTATGTCCTCTCTGGTTGAGGTGTCCATGTTTCAGTGGGGAAGGTCCTCCTTGCTTTGGCACTATGGGTTCCTTACTTCTATTCGTGGGATTGCTGCTCTCTAGTTGTGAGGGCCTGCACTCAACTTCCGGATAAGGTAATGGCAACCCACTCCAGTACTCTTGCCTGGCATATCCCATGGACAGAGGAGCCTGGTGTGCTGCAGTCCATGGGGCTGCACAGAGTCAGACATGACTGAAATGACTTAGCACTAGCAGCAGTAGCACTCGACTTCCTTCAGGGAGCTAACCTCAATTGGAAGCAGAAGGTCTTCTCTCTAGGTGTGATATCCTGGGGTCACCTCTTGAGTTGTACCTAGGAATCCACTTCAGTTTTGGCCAGAGAGCTCCTCCATCATTTGATGCAGTGGCCCCTTTTCTTGTGTCAGCCTTGGGATCCTGTGAAATTACAGTGGGGAACCTGGGATAGCTCTTGAGTTGCAGCATATGACTCGGGGTTCCTTTACAATTGTGGTGGAGACTCTTGAGCTACAGTGCAGCAGATCCTCTCTAGTAGTGAAGGGCAAGCTGGTTCCTGTCTAAGTGCAATGTGTGGGAGGCTACTCTCTAGATACAGCTTGGGGTCCACTCTAATTGCAGTTGTTGTCCACTCTATTTCTTGTGGATTGGCTCGTCTCTAGTTGTCTTTTGCCACCACCTCTCTCATTGCGGCAGGGGAACACCCTTTTAATTGTGACAGTTGGGATCCTCTCTAGATGTAGTAAAGTGCTCTTCTCAGATTGGGAGGTGGGTGACCCCTCTGTAGTTGTAATGAGAAGGGGCACTTTTTCTAGCTGAGAAGTGCAGAAAGCTACTGGCTATTTTTGGCAGGGCTGACCTCCTGCTTAGCTGCACTATAAGGCTTCCTCTCTGGTTGTGGTAGAGGGGTTTCTTCACTTGGAGTGGGATAGGCTCTTCTTGGGAATCCTCTGCAGTTGCATCAGGGTGTTGGGATGGGGAACTTGGGGTTCCTCCCGAGTTAGAGCAAGAAACTTGGGGTTTCTCTTGAGTTGTGATGGGGAACTCGGGGATCCTCTAGAGTTGCAACAGGCAAGACAGACTTCCTCTTGAGGTGTGAGGGGGAAGTTGGGACTCCTCTCGAGTGGAAGCAGGGGAATCATCCCTCATCTTGAGATGAGGCGGGAAACTAGGTGTTCCTCTTGAGTTCCAATGGGAATCTCGGGGAAACTCTCAAGTTGCCAAAAGGGAGTCAATCCTCCTCTCGTGTTGTGAAGGGGAAATCATGATTGCTGTATAAGTCGCTGCAGAGTAATTGGGCCTCATCTTGCTTTGAGTGGAGGATCTCGTGATTTATCTCAATTTGTGGATGGAAACGTGGGATACCTCTCGAGCTGCAATCAGAACTTCAGGAAATCTCTCATGTTGCGCAAGGGAAGTCAGGCTTCCTTCCAACTTGCCATGGGAACCTCGGGATTCCTCTCAAGTCACTGCAGGGGAATAGGCCTCATCTTAAGTTGAGGCAGGAAACTCGAGATTCCTCTCAAATTGCAATAAGTGAGATGGTCCACCTCTTCAGGTATGAGGGGAAGGTCGAGATTCATCTTGAGCTGAAGCAGAGGAAATGAGGTGGGCACACGAGGCTCTTCTCTTGTTGTGGCAGGTAACTCGGGGAACCACTGGAGTTGCATAAAGGGAGTCAAGCATCCTTTCAAGTTTCGAGGGAGAATGTGGGATTGCTCTAGAGTCATTCTAGGGGAATCAGGTCTCCTCTTTTGTTAAAGGGGGGGATTTCTTGTTTATTCTTGAGTTGCACTTGGAAGCTTGAGGTTCCTCTCGAGATGTGATGGGGACCTCAGGGAACATCTCTTGTGCTTCAGGGAAGTCATTCCTACTTTCAATTTGTGATGGGCAACTCGGGATTCCTTTCAAGTTTCTGTAGGGGATAGGGCCCATCTCAAGTTGAGGCAGAAAACTTAGGCTTTTTCTAGAGGTGTAACAGAGGAGTCAGACCTACCTTCATGTTGTGAGGGGAACTCGGGGTTCCTTTCAAGTGGGGTTAGGGTTAGGGTTAGAGGTTAGGGTTATGATTAGGGTTTGGGTTAGGTGTTAGGGCTAAGGTTATGTCTGCAGGGGAATTAGACATAATCTGGAGTTGAGTGGGAGCTCGGTGTCCTTTGAACTTGCAGCAGGAACCTCAGGGTTTCTCTCGAGTTGTGATAGGTGAGACAGGCCTCCTCTTGAGGTGCAAGGGGAAAGTCGGGATTCCTCTCAAGTCAAAGCAGGAGAATCAGTCCACATCTCGAGATGAGGTGGAGAACACGCACTCTTCTCAAGTTGCAGTGGGAACTCGGGGTTCCTCTCAAGCTATGACGGATATCTCAGGAACCTCTGGAATTGCATAATGGGGTGAAGCCTCGTTTCATGTTGCAATAGGGTTGTTCTCAAGTCACTACAGGGGAATTGGGGTTCATCTTACGTTGAGGGGGGAACCTCATGGTTAATCTCAAGTTGTGGCAGGAAGCTTGGAGGTCCTCTAGAGTTGAGAGGAAGACCTCAGGGAACCTCTCGTGTTGCCTCAGGGGAGTCAAGCCTCCTTTCGACTTGCGAGGGGAACCTCGGGATTCCTCTCAAGTCGCTGCAGAGGAATAGAGCCTCATGTCGAATTGAGGCATGAAATTCAGTGTTCCTCTCCTTTGCGACAGAGAACTCTGGATTTCTATCAAGTTTCAACAGTGGAGTCAGGCCTCATCTCCTGTTGAGTCATGTAACTCTGCTTTCCTCTCGAGTGTAAAAAGGATGTCAATCCTCCTGTCAAGATGAGGTGGGGATCTCACCTATTTCTAGAGGTGCAACAGGGGAGTCAGACCTCCATTCATGTTGCGAGGGGAAACTCAGAGTTCCATCCGAGTCACTGCAGGGGGAATCAGGCCTAATCTTGAACTCAGGGAGAACTCGGTGACTTTTCAACTTGCGCAGAAACCTCGGGGCTCCTCTAGAGTTGCAATAGATGAAACAGGACTCCTCTTGAAGTGTGAGAGGAAAGTCAGGACTCCTCTCGAGTTGAAGCACAATGTTCTTCTCAAGTTGCAGCGGGTATCTTGGGGAACCAATGAAGTTGCATAAATGGAGTCAAGCTTCCTTTCAAGTTTCATGAGGGAAATCAGGATCTCTGTAGAATCACTGAGGGGGAATCGAGCCTCATTACATGTAGAGTGAGAAATCTCGTCGTTTTTCTCAAGTTGCGGCAGGAAGCTCTGGGTTCCTCTCAAATTCAGATGGGGTCCTCAGGGAACCTCTCGTTGACACAGTGGAGTCAAGCCTCCTTTCGAGTTGCAAGGGACACCTCAAGATTCCTCTAGAATCTCTGCAGGGGGATAGGGCCTTATCTCTAGTTGAGGTGTGAAGCTTGGAGTTCTTCTCCAGTTGTGACAAGGATCTCGGGTTCCTATTGAGTTTTAAAAGCAGAGTCAGGTGTTGTCTTGTTTTGAGTCATGGAACTCTACTTTCCTCTTGAGTTGCAAAAGGGATGTCAGACCTCATCTCATATTGAGGCATGAACTCTGCTTTCATCTCGAGGTGTAAAAGGAGTGTCAGGTTGTGGAAGGGAATTCAGGCATTTTCTAGTGGAGTCAGACCTCCTTTTATGTTGTGAAGGGAGACTCAGTGTTCCATTTGAGTTGCTGCAGGGGAATCAGAACTTATCTCGAGTTGAGGAGGAACTCGGCGTCCTTCTGACTTGTGGCAGGAACCTCGGGGTTCTTCTCAACTTGCAATAGGTGAGAAAAGCCTCCTCGTGACATGTGAGGGGAAAGTCCTGATTCCTCTCAAGTCAAGGCAGGGAAATCAGCACTCATCTCAAAATGAAGTGGGAAACATGGAGCTTTTCTAGAGTTGCAGCAAGAATCAAGGGATTCCTTTCAAGTTGTGATGGGTATCTCGGGGAACCTCTGGAAATGCATAAAGGGAGTGAAGCCTACTTTCAAGTGTTGAAGGGTAATGCGGGAGTCTCAGGATTCCTCTCACATTGTGACAGGGATCTCAGGTAACCTGTCAAGGTCTCCTTTCCAGTTGTGAGGGGGAACTCAGGATTTCTTTTAAGGCGCTTCTGGGGCATCAGGCTTATCTCAAGTTGAGGCAAGAAAATTGAGTCTCCGTTCAATTTCTAACAATATTCTCCAGATTCCTCTTGAGTTGTGATGAAAAATTTGGGGTTCCTCTTGAGTTGCCAGGAAGATCTGAGGGAACAACTGAATTTGCCTCAGGGGAGTCAGGCCTCCTTTTGAATTGCAAAGGGGCACCTCTGGATTCCTCTCCAGTTGCTGCAGTGGAATAGGGCCTCATTTCCAGTTGAGGCAGGATACTCAGGGTTCCTTTCCGGTTGCAACAGGCATCTTGGTGTACCTATTGAGTTTCAACTGAGAAGTCAGGCCTCATCTTATGTGGAGGCATGGAACTCCACTTTCCTCTCGGGTTGTAAAAGGGATATTAGGCCTCCTGTCGAGTTGAGGTGGATAACTCGGGCTTTTTCTAGAGGGGCAACAGGAAAGTCAGACTTCTCTTCATGTTTTGAGGGGAAACTTGGGGGTTCCATTCAAGTCACTATAAGGAAATCAGGTTTTATCTCAACTTGAGGGGGAACTCGATGTTCTTTCGATTCGCGGCAGGAAACTTGGTGTTCCTCTCAAGTTGCAATAAGTGAGACAGGCCTCCTCTTAAGGTGCGAGCTGAAATTTGGGATTCCTCTCTAGTGAAAGCAGGAGAATAGGCCCTCATTTCGAGATGAGGTGGGGAACACAGGGTTCTTCTCAAGTTGTGGAGGGAAACTCGGGGTTCCTCTTGAATTGTGTCGGATATCTTGGGGGAACTTCTGGAGTTGCATAAAGGGAGTCAAGCTTCCTTTCAAGCTTAGAAAGAGAACTCAGGATTGCTCTGGAGGTCCAGCAGATGAGTCAGGGATCATCTCGCATTGAGGGGGAAATCTCATGATCTTTCTCGAGTTGTGGCAGGAAGCTCAGCATTCTTCTTGAGTTGTGACTGGACCTCAGGGCACCTCTCATGTTTCCACAGTGGAGTCAGGCCCCCATTTGAGTTGCAAGGGCCCCTCGGGATTCCTCTTACGTCGCTGCAAAAGAATAGGACCTCATCTCCAGTTGTGACAGGATACTCGGTGTCCTTTCAACTTGCGGCAGGAACATCAGGATTCCTCTTGAGTTGCAATAGGTGTGACAGGCCTCTTCTTGAGGTGAGAGTGGGAAGTCGGGACTCCTCTCGAATTTAAGCAGGGGAATCGGCCTTCATCTCGAGATGAGGTGGGAAACATTGGGTTCTTCTTGGGTTGCAGCAGGAAACGGGATTCCTCTCAAGTTGTGATGGGTAACTCAGGGAGCTTTCGGAGTAGCATAAAGAGACTCAAGCCTCCTTTCAAATTTTGAGAGAGAACTCGAGATTGCTCTTGAGGCACTGCAGAGGAATTGGGCCTCATCTCACGATGAGGAATGAATCTCATGGTTTTTCTCCAGTTGTGGCGGGAAACTGTGACTTCCTCTCAAATTGTGAGGGGGACCTGAGGTTACCTATCTTGTTGCCTCAGGTGAGCCAGGCCTTTTTTCGAGTTGCAATGTGGAACTGTGGTTTCCTCTCAAATCCCTGCAGGGAAATCTGGTCTCATCCCAACTTGAGGTGGGAAACTCGATGTTCCTGTCAAGTTGTGACAAGTATCTCAGGATTCCTCTCGAGTTGCAACGGAGATCTCAGGGTACCACCTGGGTTGCCTCAGTGGAGTCATGCTTCCTTTCAAGTTGTGAGGAGGATCTCGGGATCCTTCTTGTGTCATAGCAGAGGAATCGGCCTTCTTCTCGAGATTTGGTGGAAACATGGTGTTCTTCTTGAGTTGTGGCAGGAACCTTGGGGTACCTCTCAAGATGCAGTGGGAAACTTGAGCTTCCTCTCAAATTGTGATGGGGAGCTGAGGCTACCTCTCTAGTTGCAAATAGAGAGTCAAGCCTCATTTCAAGTTGCCACGTGGAAATCAGCATTGCAATCTAATCACTGCAGTGGATCTGGCTTTATCTCGGGTTGAGGGGGGGTTTTGTGATTTTTCTTGAGTTTCAGGAGGAAGCTCGGGGTTCCTCTCAAGTTGTGAAGGGGTTCTCAGGGTACCACTTGGGTTACCTCAGGGAAGTCAGGACTTCTTTCGAGTTGCGAGGGGCACCTCGTGATTCCTCTAGAGTCGTTGCAGGAGAATAGGGCCTCATCTCGTGTCGAGGAGGGAAACTCAGGGTTCTGTTCCAGTTGTGCAGGTATCTCAGGGTACCTATAGAGTTTCAAACAAGGGAGCCAGGCATCGTCTTCTGTTGAGGTATGGAAGTCTACTTTCCTGGAGAGTTGTAGATGGATGTCAGGCCTCCTGTTGAGTCGAGATGGGGAATTTAGGCTTTTTCTACAGGCCAAATAGGGAAGTCAAGTCGCCCTTCGTGTTGTGAGGGGAAGCTCGGAGTTCCATTCCAGTTGTTGCAGGGGAATCAGGCCTTATCTTGAGTTGAGAGGGAAATCAATGTCCTTTCAACTTGTGACAGGATCCTCTGGTTCCCTCTTGAGTTGCAATAAGTGAGACAAGCCTCCTCTCAAGGTGAGAGTGTAAAGTCGGGACTCCTCTCGAATTGAAGCAGGGGGATTGGCCCTCATCTTGAGATGAGGTAGGTAACACTGAGTACTTCTTGAGTTGCAACAGGAAACTTGGGGTTCCTCTTGAGTTGTGATGAGTATCTTGGGAAACCTCTGGAGTTGCATAACGGGAGTCAAGCCTCCTTTCAAGTTTTGAGAGGGAACTTGGGATTGCTCTCAAGGTACTACAAACGAATTGGGGCTCATCTAACATTGAGAAGGCAATCCTTCGTTCTTCTCAAGTTGTGACTGGAAGCATAGGGTTCCTCTTCAGTTGTGACTGGGACCTTAGGGAACCTCTCATGTTCCCACAGTGAAAGAAGCCCTCCTTCCTAGTTGCAATGGGTACCTCAGGATTCCTATCAAGTTGCTGCAAGGGAATAGGGACTCATCTTGAGCTGTGGCGGGAAACTCAGGGCTTCTCTCCAGCTGTGATAGGGATCTCGGGATTCCTATTGAGTTTCAACATGGGAGTCAGGACTCGTTTTGTGTTGCGTCATGGAAGTCCGCTTTCATCTAGTGTTGTAAAAGGGGTGTCAGGCCTCCTGTAGAGTTGAGGCAGGGAACTCTGGCTTTCTCTTCAGGTGCAGCATGGGCATCAGAATTCTCTTCCTGTTATGAGGGGAAACTAGAGGTTCCATCCAAGTCACTGCAGGGCAATCAGGCCTTATCTCAAGTTGAGAGGGTACTCGGAGTCCTTTCCATTTGTGACATTAATCTGGGGGTTCCTCTCGAGTTGCAATAGTTGAGACAGGACTCCTCTTGAAGTGCAAGGGGAAAGTTGAGATTCCACTAGAGTCAAAGCAGAATTTTCCCTTATGTTGAGATGTGGGGAACATGGGGCTCTTCTCGAGTTGTGGCATAAAACATGGGGTTCCTTTTGAGTTATGACAGGTATCTTGGGGAACATCAGGAGTTGCATAAAGGGAGTCAAGCATCCTTTCAAGTTTTGAGAGGGAACTCTGGATTGCTGCCGACAAATTGTGCATAATCTAACATTGAAGGGGTAATCTCATTTTTTTTTTTCAAGTTGCTGCAAGAAACTCAAGGTTCCTCTTCAGTTGCTAATGGGAGCTCAGGGAATCTCTTGTGTTGCTACAGTGGGGTCAAGCTTCCTTTCTAGTTGCACAGGACCCCTAGGGATTCCTCTCGCAGGGAAATGGGGCCTCATTTCGAGTTGAGTTATGAAACTCAGGGTTCTTCTCCAGTTATGACAGGGATCTCAGGGTTCCTATCATGTTTCAACAGGGAAGTCAGGCCTCATGTTTACAGAGGCATGGAACTCCACTTTTCTCTTGAGTTGTAAAAGGAGTGTCAGGTCTCCTGTCCAATTGAGGTAGGGAGATGGGGATTTTTCTAGAGGTTCAACAGGGGAGTCAGACCGCCCTTCATATTGTGAGGAGAAACTGGGGTTTTCATTTGAGTCACTGCAGGGCAATCAGGCCTTATCTCGAGTTGAGGGATATCTCAGTGACCTTTTGACTTGTGACAGGCACCTTGGTGTTCCTCTTAAGTTGTAATAGGTGAGACAGGCCTCCTTTTGAGGTGTGAGGGGAATGTCGGAATTCCTCTGGATCTGAAGAAGGGGAATCAGCCCTCATCTCAAGATGAGGTGGGGAACACGGGGCTCTTCTCCAGTTACAGTGCAAATCAGAGTTCCTCTCGAGTTGCAACAGGTATCTCGGTGAATCTCTGGTGTTGCATAAAGGGAGTCAAGCCACATTTTAAGTTTCGAGAGGAAACTCAGGATTGCTCTCAAGGTGCTTCAAGGGAATCGGGCCTCATCTCGTGTTGAGGGTGAATCTTGTGATTTTTCTTGAGTTGCAGCAGGAAGCTCGGCATTCCTCTCGAGTTGTGATGGGGACCTCAGGGAACCTCTTATGTTTCCACAGTGAAATCAGGTCTCCTTTCAAGTTGCAAGGAGCCCCTTGGGATTGCTCTCGAGTCGCTTCAGGGGAATAGCACCTAATCTTGAGTTGCTGCGGGAAACTCGGTGTTCCTCAAGAATTGTGATGGGTATCTCAGGGAACCTCATGAGTTTCGTAAAGGGAGTCATATCTCCTTTCAAGTTGTGAGAGGGAACTCAGGGTTGGTCTCATGCCCCCGCAGGGGAATCGGGCCTCCACGATGAGAGGTGAATCTCATTGTTTTTCTTCATTTGTGGCGGGAAGTTCTGGCTTCTTCTCAAGTATTGATGGGTATCGGAGGCAACTATCCTGTTGCCTCAGGTGAATCAGGCCTGTTTTTGAGTTGCGATGGGGAACTGGCGTCTCCTTTGGTGTTGCTGCAGTGGAATCTGGCCTCATCTCAAGTTGAGGTGGGAATCTTGGGTTCTTCTCGAGTTGCGACGAGAATCTCAGGATTCTTCTTGTGCCACTGCAGGTGAATCAGGCCTCATGTCGTGCTGAGGTGGTGAAATCAGGGTACTTCTTGAGTTGTGGTGAGAAACTTGGGGTTCTCTTGAGTTGCAACAGAAGAGTCAGGCCTCCTCTCAAGTTGAGGCAGGTAATTTGGGGTTCCTGTTGAGTTTCATTCGGGATCTTGGGGTTTGTCTCGAGTTGCAGCTGGAGAATCAGGCCTCTTCTTGAGTTGCAGGGGGGGACTTGAGGTTCCTCTTGAGTCACAGCAGGGACTCAGAGGTACTCTCGAGTTGCAGTGCAAAAACAGCATTCCTCTTGAGTTGCAGTGTGGGAACTAGGGTTCAACTGGAGCCATGGCAGTGAACTCAGGGTTCCTCTCAACTTGGGGGTTACTTAGGGTTCCTTTCGACTTACATTGGGGCCTCTTCTTGAGTTGTCTTGGAGTGACTTGTCTCTAGCAGGGATGTGCAGGGGGTCTCCCGTCTTGTTGCAATGTCGGGTGGCTACTCACTAGTTTTGACATTGTACTTCTCTACCATTCTGGTCAGGGTCAACACTGTCATTGTGATGGTTTTGATTCTCTCTAGTTGTGGTGTCCAAGCTCTCTCTACTTCTGGTGTGAGGTTCATCTCTTTAGCAGCAGAGGGGATCCTATCTATGTGTTATGTCCAGCAGGCTCCTCTCGAGTTGTGCTGGTGGGCTCCTATCCAGGTGCAGGGCTGTGTCCTCTCTAGTTGGAGTGTGGCCATCTCCATGGGAGAGGTCCCCTCTACATTTGGTACTAGGGTTTCTTCACCAATATTAATGGAATTTCTGCTCTAGGTATGAGGGACTCCACTCAGCTTACTTCATGGAGCTCATCTCCATTGGAGGCAGGAGGTCTAGGTGTGATATCTTGGGGGACACCACTCTAGTTTATCTGGGAGAATCCGCTTGAGTTTTGACCAGGGAGTCCCTCTGTCACATTGGCCAGAGGCATCTTTTATTCCTACAGCCTTGGTCTCCTGTCAAATTGCCTCATGAGTAGCAGCAGGTGACTCAGGGTTTCTTTAGAATTATGGTGGAGCCTCCTCTCCAGCTACAGTGGGGCAGATTCTCTATAGTGGTGATGTGCAGGCTGGCCTCTGTCTAGTTGCAATGTGCCAGAGGCTACTCTCTAGTTGTGGCATGAGGCTCTGCTCTAGTTGCAGTGAGGGTCCACTCTTTATTTGTGGCAGGATGACTATTCTCTAATTGTCGTTTGCAGAGTCCTCTCTAGTTGGGGGGGGGGGCTCCTTTTAGTTGTGGTAGTGTGGTGGTGTGGCTCCTCTCTAGTAGCAAGTTTCAGGGTGGCTTCTGTTTAGTTGTGATGCATGGGTGGCTAAACAACCTGTGGCATAGTGCTTTTCTCTAGTTAGTGTAGGGGGTTAACTCTTACTTGTGTTGGATGAGCTCCTCCATAGTCGTGGTGTGCAGTATCCTCTCGAGTTTTTAGGGGGCTCTTCTCTAGTTACAGAGTGTGACTGGCACCTCTAGAGTTGCAGTGGAGTGTTCCTCTCAAATTGTGGAGGGGATTTCCTCTCTGGTAGCGATGCGCATAGGCACTATTTCCAGGTGTGATATTTGTGAGCCTTCTCTCTAATTTTGGCACAGCCCCTCCTCTTTAGTTGTGGCGTGGAAGCCTCCTGTCTAGTTGAGGAAGGAGGCTTCTGTGTAATTGTGTTGTATGGGAATGCTCCTCTCAAGTGGTGATGTTCAAGGGGCTGCTCTATACTTGTGCTGAGGTTACTCTTCTCTGATGCTGGTAGGGGGTCTACTCGACTGGTACAGGTGGTGTATCTCTATTTGGGGTGGAGGGGACCCTCTTGAGGTGCAATGTCCAGGATCTCCTCTCCAGTTATGGTGGTGGGTCACTCTCCAGTTGTCAGGTGGACTTCTCTCTCGATGTGGCCATGGGCTTCTCTTGAGTTATGGCATAAGCCTCCTCTCAAGTTCAGGAGGAGACCTGTGGCTCCTTTCTAGTTGCTTTCTTGCCTCATCTAGAGGTTCTCTGTGAGGAGGATGTTCTCTCTATATGTGGCATTTGGGTCTCCTCACTAGTTTTCATGGCTCCACTCTAGTTGTGAGAGTCTCATCTTATGTTACTTCAAAACTTTAGACAAGAACATCAAGGAATGGAAAGAGAAAATTGCTCATCCTTAACTGAATTTATATTTAGGGGAATTACTGATAAGTCTGGGATTAAAGTGACCATATTTATCATATGTTTTTGTTATTTATCTTGTTAACATTCTGTCAAATCTTGGAATGATTATTTTAATTAGGATGGATCCATAGCTATATATACCCTTGTACTTTTTTCCTCAGTCAACTCTCCTTCTCTGACCTCTGCTATTCCACAGCCATTGGCCCCAACATGCTGGTGTACCTATTTGCCAGTTCAATTCAGTTCAGTCACTCAGTCATGTCCAACTCTTTCTGACCCAATGGACTGCAGCACACCAGGCCTCCCTGTCCATCACCAACTCCCAAACGCATGACCATCCAGTCAGTGGTGCCATCGAAGCATCTCATTCTCTGTCATCTCTTCTCCTGCCTGCAATCTTTCCCAGCATCAGAGTCCTTTTCAATGAGTCAGTTCTTCACATCATGTGGTCAGAGTACTGGAATTTCAGCTTCAGCATCAGTCCTTCCAATGAACACTCAGGACTGATTTCCTTTAGGACTGACTGGGTGGATCTCCTTGCATCCAAGAGATTCTCAAGAGTCTTTTCCAACAGCACAGTTAAAAGCATCAGTGCTTTGGTGCTCCGCTTTCTTTATAGTCCAACTCTCACATCCATACATGACTACAGGCAAAACCATAGCCTTGAGTAGACAGATCTTTGTTGGCAAAGTAATGTCTCTGCTTTTTAATATGCTGTCTAGGTTGGTCATAACTTTTCTTCCATGGAGCAAGTGTCTTTTAATTTCTTGGCTGCAGTCACCATCTGCAGTAATTTTGGAGCCCAAGAAAATAGTCAGCCACTGTTACCATTGTTTCCCTATCTATTTGCCATAAAGTGATGGGGCTGGATGTCATGGTCTTAGTTTTCTGAATGTTGAGCTTTAAGCCAACTTTTTCACTATTTTCATTCACTTCCCTCAAGAGGCTCTTTAGTTCTTCCTCAATTTCTGTCATAAGGGTTATGACATCTGCATATCTGAGATTATTGATATTTCTCCCTACTTGCCAAGAACAAGTTTATCTCTTTCCATGGCTGTGCTTTGCAATTCTTGGTCTTCTGTGTCTTTGCCAAATCTGAGTGTCTCCAGCTGGCAGTTATGGCTTATAACCAATACAAAGCCATCAGCACCCCCTTGCTCTGTGTGGCCAGCATATCCAGAAAGGTGTGTTCCCTGCTCGTGGCTGTTGTTTACCTGGTGGGGATGGCAGATGCTCTAATACACACAACATTAGCATTCCATTTATGCTTCTGTGGGTCAAATATGATTAACCTTTTTTTTTTTCTGTGATTCACCTCCACTTTTTTTTTTTTTCCTGTCCTGTTCAGATACACAGGTCAACAAGTTTGTGATATTCACTGCTTTTGAGTTCTATTGAATCGAGTACTATTTTAGGAGTTCTTACTCTTATTTTTTATAATCCTTCCAGTCTTGAAGATCCACTTTGCTGAGGGGAAAGTCAAAGGTTTTACCATCTGTAACTTCCACTTAGCTGCAGTGTCAATTTTTCAGGGAGCTATACTCTTTATGTATTTTAGGCCAAGTTCACCCTACTCTCTAGAGAACAACAAAATGACCTCTTTGTTTTACATCCTTGTGATTCCCCTGCTAAATCCTCTGATATTTAGCCTATGGAACAATGACATAAAAGAGGTCTTAATAAAATTGAAAGCTAAACTATATTTGAAAATATTTGTTTTATGCATATGTGCACACAACCATACACATATAGTAATTGTGTAATTAAAATTGTATGGCACGACACAAGAAAAACAATTTTATCAAGTTCCTAGTGAATAATTAATTATATATGTGGGCAGGTTTATACATGGCACTTACCATTTTTGAAAAACGTTTTGACTTTTCTACTTATGCTAATTTTTGTTCATTTGTCATTCAAACATTATTTCAGTCTCACTAAAACATTATGCAATGTCTTAAAGGTTTTGTCATAAAGTAAATCAAAGATTTACTGAGAGATCTTTCAGAACTCATGATTTTTATATTTTATAGTACATCTTATAGATTCTATACTCATGAATTTAAGCTGATACTGCTGCTGCTAAGTCGCTTCAGTTGTGTCTGACTCTGTGCAACCCCATAAACGGCAGCCCACCAGGCTCCGCCATCCCTGGGATTCTCCAGGCAAGTGGGTTGCCATTTCCTTCTCCAATGCATGAAAATGAAAAGTGAAAGTGAAGTCACTGAGTCGTGTCCAACTCTCAGCGACCCCATGGACTAGTAGTAGACATTAGTGAACTAAGCAGTTTAGTAATAAGTGAGACACAAAATCATCATGGGATAAAAAATTTAAGGGCATTTGTGAGACATTATTGCATATTAGAAAAACTTTCCATTGTGGAAAAAACTACAAACATAAAATTCTTATTTTATATAAAATATGTATCGGTTTCTATTTCTACCATTTTTTACCAATTCACCAAACTCTCTTGGAACTGTTTATAAAAATCAGCCTAACTGAAAATATTGTCTGAAAATTAAAGTCTAAGACGAACAGGGCATCAGTGGATTGGCAAGTATTGTGCAGTAAATAAACATGCAATCTTGTTACTTTGTCTCTATTTAAATGTCAGATGTATATTACAGCATCTAAACACTGATTTGACCTACATATTCGTCCATTTTATTGGATCTAATAAATATGATAAGAAAAAAAAGGAAAAAAAAATTAAGCACAATAAATGGAGTCAAAAATAGTATTGCAGTAGACATTTGATTAAAATAGGCTTCCTTGTCTGGAATTGGATAACTTAAAGAAGAACTAAATGCTTTTTAGGAAATTCACAATTCAAACCCAGTTGTGGCAATGGCATAGAGATAATCTTCTATTCCACGAAAATTCTTGAAATTTCACAAAATAGAGAACAGCATATCAAAAGACTCTGATGTACTCTAAGCTGTCTACTTCAGTCCTCATCACTAACTTTCCTTCTTTCTATAGTACATCCCTCTTACACATCGTTGATGACTGATGAAAAATATCTGTAATGTCAGTTGTTACTTTTCATCTTTTATTTCTAATTTTATTGACTTGAGTCTTCTCTTTGCTTCTCTTGATGAGTCGGACTGAAAGTTTGTCAACTTCATATTCTCAAAGAACCAGCTTTTAGTTTCACTTGTCTTTATTATTTTCTTTATATTTTTCACTTATTTATGCTCTGATCTTTAGGTTTTGGTTCCTTCTATTAACGTCAGGTTTTGTTTATTCTTTCTCTAAAGAGGAGAGTGAAAAGTTGGCTGAAGGCTCAACATTCAGAAAACTAAGATCATGGTATCCGGTCCCATCACTTCATGGCAAATAGATAGGGAACCAGTGGATGACTTTATTTTGGGGGGCTCCAAAATCACTGCAGATAGCGATGCAGCTGTGAGATTAAAAGACGCTTGCTCCTTGGAAGAAAAGTTATGACCAACCTAGACAGAATATTAAAAAGCAGAGACATTATTTTGCCAACAAAGGTCCACCTAGTCAAGGCTATGGTTTTTCCAGTAGTCATGTATGGATGTGAGAGTTGGACTATAAAGAAAGTTGCGTGCCAAAGAATTGATGCTTTTGAACTGTAGCGTTGGAGAAGACTCTTAAGGATCCCTTGAACTGCAGGGACTCCAGCCCATCCTAAAGGAGATCAATTCTGGGTGCTCATTGGAAGGACTAATGTTGAAGCCGAAACTCTAATACTTTGGCCACCTGATGTGAAGAGCTGATTTATTTGAAGACCCTGATGCTGAGAAAGACTGAGGGCAGGAGGAGAAGGGGACAACAGAGGATGAGACGGTTGGATGGCATCACCGACTCAATATACATGGGTTTGGGTGGACTCTGGGAGTTGGTGATGGACAGGGAGGCCTAGGGTGCTGCAGTTCATGGGATTGCAAAGAATCGGACATAACTGATCGACTGAACAGAATTGCTTTAGGTGTGATGTAAGGTTGTTTATTTGTGATTTTTCTTGTTTCCTGAGGTAAGATTGTATGGTAATAAGCTTCCTTCTAAGAACTGCTTTTGCTGAGCACCTTAGGTTTTGGATTTTCATGTTTTTGTTGTCATTTGCCTCTAGGTATTTTTTAATTTCCTCTTTGGTTTCTTCAGTGATATTGGTTGTTTAGTCACATATTGCTTAGCCTTCTTATGTTTGTGTTTTTTTACAGCTTTATGTTTTAATGAATTTCTCATATTATCATTGGAAACAGAAGCTTGTTACTATTTCAATTTTTAAAAATTTACCAAGTTTTGGTTTGTGGTCCATGATATGATCGATTGTGGAAAGTGTTCAATGTTTACTTGATATGAAAATGTATTCTGCTTCTTTCAGATGAAATGTCTTATAAATATCAAATTTATCTGGTCTATTGTGTCATTTAAGAGTTGATTTACTTATTAATTTTCTGCCTGGGTGATCCATCCATTGGTATAATTTGAGTGTTAAAGTTCCCCATTGTTGTGTTACTGCCAATTTTTCCTTTTATATATATTAGCACTTGCCTTATATATTGAGGTGTTCTTGTGTTGGGTGCATATATATTTACAACTGTTATGTCTTCTTCATGGACTGATCCCTTGGTCATTGGTAGTGTCTTCCCTTGTCTCTCTCTCTCTTTTTTTTTTAATTTTTTTTTTAAATTTAATACTTTCTTCCTTTTCACAGTACTGCATTGGTTTTGCCATACATTGACATGAATCAGCCACAGGTGTAGACGCTCCCCCCATGTTAAAGCCCCCTCCCACCTCCCTTCCCTGCCCATCCCCCCGGTTTATCCCATACACCGGCCCCAAGCATCCT